>JAVJIF010009203.1:0-186457 GCA_038442645.1 Agave tequilana | reverse complement strand
TTTAAATTAGGCTTAGGCTGTGCGTGCTTGGAGATGGTTTGTGGGTTAAGGAAGGGTAATGACTTCCCCACCTTATCTTGATTTGAGTTTTGCCCTTAGAGTTGATTGTGCAAAGTGTGCAAGATATAGAAAAGTAGCATTCAAAAGCAAATATCACCCAAGAATGTTTCCTAAACTATATGTTATGCATACGTACCTTGTCTCCAGCTATCTTCAACAGTAATGTAAAGTAAACGTAATTAGACAGATGCCTAGAATGCAAGTCTAAACGTTTTTTTAAGCAATTAACAATCACTCAAATTACTGTTGGATTAAAACAGGGATTGTGAATAGCAGATATAGCAAGAATAATAACACAAAAAAAAACTTAATTTTTGCAAGCAATATGTCCTGCAAAAAATAGTTTTTAGTAGTCCAATAAAATTTTCAACTTTTGCAACGCAATTTCTTGAAATTCTGTTTCCTACTTTCGAGAGTAGGGGCACAGAATAGCAAGTCTTCTCCTGCAAAGATTGAGTGCTAAATCTGAATCTTGATGTCCCTGAAACAAGACACCAAACTTGTTAAAAAAAAAATACACTATTCCCTCCCCGCAACGGCGCCAAAAATTGATTGAAAATCAAAGTGAAAAGAGAATTACCGTGTAGCTTTGGGCTAACGGGTCGTGTCCACGAGGAGGAATGCGATAGAAGCTTGTCGGTATTTTGTTTAGAAAGCTAAGAATGGTGCTAGTTTTTAGTTGAAAGAGAATGGAGAGAAGGGAGATGATTAAAAGAAAACTTAAAATTTGGAGAAGGCTTTGAGAAAGTGATTTAAAAAGCTTTGAAAATTGTTTGGTTGTTTTTAATATGAGAAGAAGATCTGGGCTTACTATCTCACTACTCAACGATATGTTCTTCTTTTAAAATCCTTAGTGCCTCAATTTGATCATAGGCAAAAACATAAGATTGAGTTTAGAAAGTTTTAAGCAAAGCACATAAGATAGTTTGGAAAAATTAACTCTTTTCTTTAAGAAATCGTCTTGAGTTGAATGTTAAATCATCAAGTAGTTCAAGTATGAAATAAAAACATGTTCAAGAGACGTTTTTTTTTAAAGAAGTGAAGTTTAAAAATCCAAACCATTCTCATGTGCCTTCAAGAACACTTTCAAGAAGAAAGGCTTAAGTTAGGCATGCAAATGATTCATTGGGTCTTTCATCAAAACCATTCGAAAGAAGAGGGATCAGAGAGAGGATAATAGTGAGCCCAGAAAACCGATTTAGTTACACTTGAAGACAAAGAACAATGCAAGTAAATAAAACAAGACATACCGTAAAATAGAGTGGAAGAAGAGATAGCTTGATCCTTGTATTGATGTCACTTCTATCTTCAGAATACAATCACTCAATTTCTCACTCTCACTGGTATTTGCACTGAACTACAAATTATAAAACAAAGATACAATTTCTATACTATCTAACAAAGAGCCTAAAGCTTTAAAAATAAAGAGAAAAACTAAATCTAAATTCCGGTCAATTTTTCTTTACAAAACCCTGCTTTATAGGCAAAACCTCAGAGAGGAAGGAGTGAGGAGATAAGGGGAGCAAACGCTCCCCTTATCTCCACCAACAAGCCGCGGATCCGCGGCTTGGGCAGCGGATCCGCGGCCAGGATGTGCCAAGTGGCCACATCCTGGTTGAGGAGTAGATGGCGCGAACTTTTGCTCCTTTTGTCTTGCTGGATTCTCTGTTTCAGCTCCTGGATTTGATGAAACGACCTTTGATTGTTGGCTTTAAACCACTTGATTTGGGAGGATCCATTTCAACTAATTTTTAACCTCTCTGATTTGCCAAGATCTGCCCTGATTCCCTGATTTTGAATTTATTCTGAATTAAATCAGAATTTGATGGGCTTTTGGGCTCATTTAAAAACCTATCCTTTAGCAATAGGCCTGCATTTTATAAAGAAAAATAGGACTTTATTAATATGATTTATTTAGATAATAAGCATGGTAATGCGACAATATGTATGTAATATATGTGACCAATCAGATAATTTAATAACTAATATCTGACAACTGATAACTGGCAACTGATAATTGAAATCTGTCCTGAATACTAGAGATATATAGTCACTAATAACAACTGTGTTACTAAAAACTGGTAACTGATAATAATGATAAATATCTGATAACAGATATAAAACCTTGGGAATATATAATCATAGATATCAATAGAATCACTCTCACAAGAACTCTATCTTTATAAATAAATAATTAAATTATCAAGAGCCAATAATGATGTAAAGTCTACTGAATATCCTCAAGGTCAAATTAGATCAATAGATACCAAAATCATAAATAAAAAGTGGAACATCCTTGAATAACATATATTCTAAAGTAGTTCACTTCTGAAAGTTAACACCAACAAACTCATTCATACTCAAATAATATAAGCGGTTAATAAATCTCGAAATACTCTAACAATCATCAGTCTCATCTAAATGCTGATCAAGATCGGTAAAAGAATATGTCTCAGATCAACTCCAACTCTAAATAAGTCTATACACAGATCCAAGTATCAAGAAGATCAGTCTCTTAATAAAGTAACATCATGTTTAACCTAACCTCAATATCTGAATGAATTCTTTTCTAAATAAACACTAATAAATGTCTGATAAATAATCCACAATCTAAGTATATCATAACTACACTTGAATCCAAAATGGTAAATGACTACTTATAAAATGATAAACTTTAATGTCTTAGTGACACAATAGCGAATTCATGTACATTAAATATCAAGATCATATCTAGTCAATCATCTAAAATATATCTACCCATCTCATATTCTATAATAATCCATATCCAATAATTCTTTACGTGACCAAAACATCCATTATCCAACTAATCTAATATCCTCAATTAAAATATTCAGTCGTCAAAAACTGAGCTCTAAATCATAGCACTGTGATCGTTCCTAAACACTAAAATTCAGCCAAACTAACTAACTCACAAAATAACTAACAACGACATGAAACATAAATATTACATAAAATGATATTTTAAATTACACAAATTAATGCAAACAAATACAACAAATACTCTTGATAATTTATAATAATAAAATAATCCAATATAATAAACCAATAAATTAAACACTTAGTGTCAACGATAAACGAATAACAACACAACAAGCAAACACTCACATAAAATGATGTGGTTTCGGGCCCGAATCGCCATTTGGTCTGCACTGTACGAATCGGTACGGATCTCTGATTCATCTAGTGTCGGTCTTCATGTATCGGGTAAACAACGAACACATATTCTGGTCTTCTGTTATCGGGTTCGAATCGCACGATTAGATCCACATCGTTGTAACATACAACAAACACTCGTAGACACATACACATAAATAAACATGTACACATCCACCCACACACACACATAGTCACGCGCGGGCGCGCATAATGCATAGATACCCATTCACCTATCACACAAATAACACACACACACACACACACACACACACATATGAACAATACTACATAGAAAGAGAGAGATCAACTCACACATTTATCCACACACATGTAGATATAATTAACATACACACTCAAATTCACACACAATACATAATACATACCAATAAACACACAAGTAACACTCACATGTATACACATTTACACACCCCCCCTTCATACCCATATACATTCACACAATACACACACACACGCATACATATTCATACATACATAAATACATCACAGAATGAAAAAAAGAGACAGAGAATGTGAGAGGGATAGGGGATTACTCACGCAGGGGGTTGCGCTAGTTGGTCGAGCTTCGGTGGAAATCAACATAGATGGCAAAGGCCACTGGAGGAGAGGAGTTGGCCGGAGGAGCTCGGGAAGAGCGGAGGTGCTGTCGGCAATGGGAGGAGAAGACTCGACCATGATGTACAGGATTGGTTTGGGCGGGTGCAGGTGGCCATGGGAGAGGATGAGTTGCCTCGGCAAGGGGATCTGGGCCGTGGAGATAGGGTGCAGCGGCTACGGAAGGGGTCAGGTTCGGCCCTAGTGTTGGGCCAGCTGTGAGGAGGAAGGGAAAGGCGTGTGTGGCCTGGTGAGCCCAGCTATAAGGCCTGCCGGCAAATGTGGACCACGGTGGAGGGAGGTCAAGGGTGGTGTTGCTGCGTGCGGGAGATGTAGAGCGCCAGTGGAGGAGGGTAGAAGCATGGCCTGGCGACAGCGGTGTGGGATGCTCGACAGCAGTGGGCGGCCGTGCTAGAGGGTGGTCGGCGGAGGAAGAGCCGACCAGGGGAAGTAAGGGAGGTGGGAGGAAGAGAAGTAGATGGTAATGGTTATAAGGAGGCGTTGACAGCTGAGAGAGGGTTTGAAGGAGGAGGGATTAGGGTTTGGATTTGGTTTAGTAATAGCATTATATATTGGAGATTATATTGGGTTATGGGTTGTTAGGCTAATGGGTATAGGCTAATGGGTGTGGATCATGGTTAATGGATTTGGATTTGGTTTGGGTTTTGGGATTAGGAAAGAATGAAATGATAAGAACCATGATGATGATGATACCAACAATAATAATACGCAATTAACAATGATAATCAATAATAGCAATAAGAATAATAATAGTAATTAACAACAACAATACGAATCATAATTACAATGAAATATTATTAATAGTAATTACTAATAATTATAATTAATAATAGTAATGGTAGTATTAAAAATAATAGTAAATAATATCTAATAATGTTAACAATTAATAATAGCAATAATACTAATAGTAAATAAACTCAAATTAATATATAATATTTCAAAACAATTTGTATATTTTATCAGAAACAATATTATTAATCACTTCTAGTTTAAATTTCATTAGAAACAATATGGAGGAAGCGTGAGCCTGATGGATGACTCCACTAAAGAAAGAAGGGAATTGGATGCATTGATCTGAAAATGACCTCCGAGTAAATTCTGACTCTTCAAGGCATGCTTTTGTACCTCCACTTTGGCGGAATTTGATCAGGGAATCTTCTCTTCTTAGATATGGCTATAGGATTGTCAATGAATCCAATAAATTTATAATTTCTAAATCTAATATTTTCATTGAAAAAGTTTGTTTGTGTGGTCTTTTCCATCTCAATATAATAAATTTTTTTGATAATGAAATCCCTATTCCTGTTGCTCTGAACACTGAATCTTGTGAAATCTAACATGAAAGATTGGGACATGTTAACTTTTTAACTCTATCAAGAAAATGGTCCACTTGAATCTCATCTCTAAGTCTTCTTTGATTCCACTTTCAAATGAATAATTTTTATTTACGGCAAACATACCCGAAAATTCTTTCCTTCTATCACAAGGACATCTGAACCCTCGAACTTATCCATGATGATGTGTGTGATTCAAATAGAGTTCTCACACGAGATGGTAGAAAATACTTTGTGACTTTTATTGATGATCATTCCAAATTTTGTCACACCTATCTTCTTAAATTTAAAGATGAAGTCCTCAATTGGTTCAAAGTGTAAAGCCAAAGTTGAGAACCAACTTGATAGGAAGATCAAGATCCTAATATCTAATCATGTGGTAGTATACATCAAATGAAATGATTGAGTTTTTTAAGATCATGTCATTATTCATGAGATAATTGCTCCCTACACACCACAGTCAATAGTGTAGCTGAAAGGAAAAAAAACAGAATACTGATGGACATGTTGAACTGCATATTACTCAGTTCAAGTGCACCCGAGAATCTTTGAGTAGAATATCTCCTTTATGCCTGTTTCATTCTGAATAAAATTTCTCAAAGCGACTCAATATGAATGTTGGAAAAGGAAACTTTTAACATCTAATTCTTCAAAATCTGGGGTCGTCTAGTTAAGTTCTCAATACCAGAACCGAAGAAAAGGGAAATTGGCCCCAAGACTGTTGATGATATCTTCATCAGATAGCACTAGCATAGTGGTCAGATTTTGATTTTCATTCGCATCCCGAACAAGAAAAAAATCAACGTACTAGTAGGCCCATGTCGGACCCAAGAAGAAAGTCAAAGCATCTTCCTGAAGCTGAGAAAGGCCAGCGCTTCTCAAGACTGCTCCTCCTTTCGAAGAATTCAGCTGCTTCTGAAGTCGCTCCTCCTTCTATGGATACTCATATGTTCCTGAGGCCGCTTCTCCTTCCGAGGATAACTCTGCCCCGAGAACTCCCATGCTACCAGCTGTCTCTAGGTCAACTCCTTTCAAGAGACTTTCACTCCGAGCAAGATAGCTACAGAAACTGCCTACTTTGATCTCCGCCTACAAATAGCTACAACAACAGACCTCCTTGATTTTCGCTATCAATTACACAGTCAGACTTCTCCCATGTTTGTAGCGTCCTGGGCAGTTAAGGGTTGGGTAGGTAATCGAGACAAAACCTGCACAAAAAAATAAAGTTTAGAGTTGATAGATAGATAGTGTTTGGGTTGCTTAATACAACCGCTATAGAAAGTGGCTATGCAGGTCGTGATCCACAAGGAGGGAAAGCGACAGATGCGTTTAAGTATTGTTTTTCAGCTTACTAAAAGTCGGTTAAAGATTTCTTCTTAGTTTTTGAAATAAAAGAAAAGAAAATGCTATGTTAAGATAGAAGAGGAGTAAAAATCAAAAGACAAGAGATGATAGTTTTGGACAGAAAAGGAAAGGAAAGCTAAAGTTAAAATTGAAAGGATAAAAAGAAATAAAATGAAGTATTGCCTTTCTAAAATGTTTCTAAACTAAGATATTAGAAGAAGTAAAGAAATGAAAGATCAAAAAGTATATTTAACTCTTATATTGATTATCGTAAGTTGGATCAATGGTGATAGTTTAGGTTTCTTAGTTGGTAAAGAAATGAAAGATCATTGCCCTCGATTTGGAAGTGATCAGCGCATAACTCATAAGATCAGATTCAATTCCTGGCCACATTATATCATTAAGACTTCTAGAAGTAAGTATGATATTAAAACGAGGAATTCATCATCATGAGCTATCTGTGGCACTCGCAAAGGCAAGGCGATTCTGATGCTACTAGATTCACTTGGATATATAATCAAACACAAAAAGTAAAGTAAAAAATAAGAAGAAAAATAAACTTTTGATTAAATTGAAAAATGATAAAGGAAAGAAAAGAAAATTTCATTAGTATCACTTTCCAATACAATCCTCTCTTTCTTTTTTATGAATGTCTTTTCTAATCTAAGTTTACAAATAAACAGAATATTACATAAATAAATAAAAAAATCTAAGTTAAACTAAAGCAAAACCTTAATCCTAGCTCTCCGCTGGAGTGGTGCTGTTTGTATTCTGAACTTGTAATATTTGTAGGTGAAATGAAAGTTGGGGGAGAGTACAAAGATAGGGTGAGCAAACTCTCCCACAACTGATTCAACAAAGTCGCGGAACGCGACAAAAGCCGCGTTTTCACAGCCTGGATCTAGTCATTGGGCCAGACTCAGAGTGCGTAGATTCTCTCATTTAGATATCCCATGTTTCCTGAAAAGATTTGCCTCTGAACTTCTGGATCTGCGATTATCTTTGTTGATTTCTCAAGTTAGGATAATAAATCCAAATAAATCCGACTTAGTTGGAATGTATTTGGGATTATCCTCTCATTCACCATTAAATTGCATTTGCACAGATCATATATTAAGACAAGCTAGTTGTAGAATTTATTATATAAAAGATGTGAGAATGTAATAATAGATATGCAAAATATGTATACAATCAGCAGGCCCAGCAATCATGCGCTCACAATCACGGCCGTTGCAACAACTCTGTACATGAAGATTATGGCAGTTACGCCAATCTCGCCAGTATTTCATCTACCTTCAGGCCAACAATTCAGTACAAATAGACTTTCTCCTCCAATGAGATGGAAAGGGGACCTTAGAGTATTGATTCTGAAAAATAGCATTAAGACCACTTTGTAATTTCCTGGATTTAGTGGATCCTCTCTCTTTTCACCATGGTTTTTCTCCTTTGCGGGTATCCATGTAAATCCCTGGTGTCTGTATTGCTTTACTTTCCCGCTTACAAATTGAGTGTACATAAACTCCTTCGAGGAATTTACCTCTATAATTTTGTGCTTTTATTGAGATCTAATTCCCTACCCTCAAGATCTCTTCCCATAACAACCTTCAGCCTACTTAAAAAGCCTCCCTAAAGAAAGATGGCCTCGAAGAAGCAGACAGTCGTCCACAAAGCTGCCGCGACTAGGAGCAAAGCCCCCAGCGTCGCTTGGGGCACGATCTCCCGGCCTATTAACGACCGACCACATATCACCAAGGACATTGGCCCTCGTCGCCACAATAATCAATAGCCAGTATCCAGCTGTCGCAGCAGTACGGAGACCAACTCTTTCAGATGTTCTACGAGATTAAAGAGCAAATGAAAGAACAAAAGCAGCAACTCGATCGCAATCAGGAGCAGATGGCCCTCGATCGCGATAATATCTTCCAGGAGCAAGAGAAGTTGAGATTGCTCAACCAACAGCTCCAAGCCCATGTCTGCCCTCCAAAACAATCTAGCACAAACTGGGGACGAGCTCCAGAATAATAAGTCTCCCAATCTCCATTGATGACTAGCAAGATGGGGCGCGGGTGTAACTATTGTCCTTGACTTAATCAATTTCCTATTTTCAAAAAACGAAGAGAAAAGATCATTAAGATTCAACTATGTTTGAAATAACCCAAGTATGATCTTTTTGTTTCCAGAAGAAACTAATAAAAAATAAGAGCCATTTGTGCAGAATCTCAGATTTAAATCTTAACTACTATTTATATTTTGAAAAGAAGAAGAAAAACTGTTAGTTTTCCAGTAAATTGCCTCTTTTGATTCCTTTGATTTAGATTGCCAGAATCAGTCCGCGACCTTCTCTTCTTTGTCTCGGGAGACGAATATTCTTGAGTTCTAAAATGGCTTAGTCGGTGTCGGTGTCAGAGTCGATCTCGCTGGATTTTAAAACGATAAGGGCAGCTGCAAGTGCGCGCAGTATCCCTTGGCAGAGTTCAGTGGCCCGAGTTGGGTGATGGAGATGGGACTGGAGGCAGCCCATGAGCTGTTGCTCTCTACTGGTCTCTTGTATTGCGACCTCCGCATTGAAGGGTACTTTCTTTCATTGAGATCCCATTGCACACCACATTCTGAAGAGATTGTAAGAAGCTAGTTTTTTTTTTTTCTCTTTTTGTTAGTACAAAAAAATCTCAGAAGACTTGCAATCACTCTCAGACTAATTCCTGCACGTCACACTTTGAGAGAAGCTAGTGTTACTTATTTTAACATGTTAATGACAATTAAGATGATAGTTTGAGGCCCGGTGGCAGTTCTATAAGGTTTCATGTGATGTCACTTTGTCACTTTCAAGTGACGTCACCTTTTTGCTCAGAATGGGAAGAGTTCAAGAAAATTTTAGAATGCGTGTAGGGCTAAAAAGACTTTTATTTTCCAGTTACCAGGAGTCAATGGGTAACAGAGCGGCGGCTGTGTTAAAAAAGTTTGATAGAAAAAATAGGTCTTATATTCAAAGACTCGGTTATTATCGTTGTTCAAAGAGAAGTTTTCTTTTTCATTTTACAAGATAATTTTCAAGCTAAAATTTTGAGACACACTATTGGATGAAGGCTGTTGCAAATTTACTCGGGTTCATGATGCATAGCTAAATAACAATTTACGAAACTTGTTGTTTTCTTGTAAGAGAATTAGTTTGAATTACTATATAATATTCTTGTCCGGTGAGTTCTTCATTCTTCTATGAATGTGATAAGGACTAACTGTTGAGTATTCATGTGCGAATACAATCCCACATTATAAAGTTAAGAGAAAAATAATGAAGTTGAATAAAAATTTTGAAGTCAAGACCTAACAACTTATATTTTCCTGGGTAAAATTGTTTCTCGGCTTGTGTTTAAGCTCATCGTATTTTCCCACAAACGCCACTGTAACTCCCCAACATTAACTGCTTGTTGTGTTAAAAGAGTACATAAAACTGCTCAAAATTTTTATCTTAAAGAGAAGTGTTTGCACAAGTTCTGACTATTTTAGATCTAGGTTTTTTGAGACAAATTTTGTTTTTTTTAAACATTAGGTCGTAGCGAACTTGAACTTGGGACTCCTCACAACTCATTCCCACTCTTTTACCAGAAGCAGACTTCACTGGTGGTTTCTTAACAAAATTCCTTACTGGCAGTTTCTTGACCCCATACTGCAACATAAATGTACGCCATTAAATATCGTCGTTAGGGATCGTTTGATCGAGCCAGACCCATCCGATTGGCCCACGAGAAAAACCAAAATACCCTAGGTCTATCACCAACTTAAATTCAATCCACGATCATTGTGCAGCACAACCAACAATTCTCAGAAAGTAGAGAGGAGGGGACCGCAAGTCCGCCCAAGCGACGTGAGAGAGCCTTGACAGACTACCAATCAAGGTGTGAACAGCTTGACACCTAATAAAGCACGCGCTAATTTCACTGGTCGGGTATTGGACCGGAAAACTTCTCGAAGTAAATTTTTTTGAGTGGATGAAAAATTAGAACGGATGCATCCGATTACATAAGAGGGGAGAGTTTTGAATGGATCTCCCTTCGTTTAATGACGGGTTCTTTCATGTAGGGATGGAGAGTAAATCTTGTTCTCCGTTGACGAGCCAAACAGAAGCATGATCTTCAGATCTTCTTCTTACTTACTGATGAATTGTGCGACTTCAGTCAGTGGCTGAAAAAAATCTCAAAGAATTAAAACTTGAACTCATCAAGTTAGAAAGACTAAACTCTTTTATTCTCTTGCACTCGCTAAGGCCAAGAATGCTCCAAGAAGCTCTTCCTTTTCTCCCTTTTCTCCAGCCCTCTTCTCTGTAGCTTCCCACAACTATTTATAGAGATTTTTTGTTGGGGGAGGGGGTGTAACTAACCCCTTCAATCTCTCCATAATGGGGATTGATTCTCCATTATTTAGAGAAAACGCCTAGTTTGATGGCTGTCAGTTATAGCAGACACATAGATGAACATAATACGGATCTCGCAGTTGCACTGAATGCAGAGCTCACAAGCTCATATTTGTGTTGGAAAGCGGAGCACCGACACAATCTCGTGTTTGAAGCTGAAATGTGACCTTGGTTGAGGTTTGCATTTGAGGAAGCAACACAAGTGTCGCGTTTGATGATGAGCTCGACCTTTGCGTTAATGTAGTGCCAAGTTGCACATAAGGTTGAAACGCGACTCTCGTGTTGGCTTGAGGTCCGCGTTTACGACTTTGTCCTCAGTGATTTTTTAGACAGTTTACAGAACCCCCTCCAAATTTCAAAATCCCGTGGTTGATTGGACAGGTTTTGAAGTACTTTGGCCCCCATGTTGACTTGGGCTTCTGTGATTGGACTGGCAATCACTTGAAATGCTCTGAGTCTAATCTTCTCTGGATCTGGTCTTCGAGTGTATTGTTAAAACTACTCTAAGTCCCAGAGAAAATTGGCGTAAGTATCTAAAAACGCAATGTAGAACTTTTTTGAACTTTGATTTGTTTGTCGGTGTACTGTTGAATCGATTGAATTATTGATCTCTTTTGCTAATGTATTGTTGAACTATTGCAAAAGTGAAAAAATATTCTTTATGTTGGAGGAGATTGTGGCCCTCAGTTGGATGCAACATGTCGTGTTGGATGTGCCCTTCGTTGATGAAGATGTGACTCTCATCTGTTGTCGTGTTAAAAAATGTGAGGGTCACGTTAGACAGTTCTGGGTGCGAATGTCATCTGAAATGCGGGTCTCACAAGTACCACGTGTCAGCTCTGATTGAGCTCGACATTTGCGCCGTGTATTTCGGCTGTTGAATGGCCTATATAAGGACCAAGAGTCTTTCAAAAGTCACCTCATTCTGATTATCTTCAAGCTCAGACCCGCGTCTGAAATTTTAAAAGCTTTCAAGCTTCCTAAGAACTAATAATGCTCTAAGCTTTTTTTTTTTCAATCTTTTCAAATATTCATAACTTGACTCCATGGCTCCCAAGAAAAAGCATATTGCTTCATCTTCAAGTGTCGTTGTTGTGTCGACCACCCTAGGTGGTTCTCCACGGGTTACTTCGCGGTTTGCTTGGATGTTTCTTTAGTCGGCTTGGATGAACTTGGCGCTGCCTCATCGTACTTTTTCAAGTACTGCTGACCTGATCGGGTTCCAGTCATGAGAGGGGCACACTGTTTTGTGATGAAAACAATTCTTCCTCCTCTGAATCAGTAATAGAGGCAACATCTGTCTCGACTTCTTTTGAGAAAGCGCACACCACGTTACAAGAATATGACTTTCCTTTTCTTTGGACTTCATGTTGGTTACAGTAGTCCACTGCTGTCTTTCGATGAGATTGGGATGAACTCATATGATCTCTCCTTGAGGAGTTGGGACAGGAACCAGCCCCTTCTCCTTCTTGTTGTGGGAATCAGTATTAATCACCCTTAATTCTCCTTTTGGGATGGGAACTACTCTGATTGGCGCTAACTTGCAAATTGAATGGGCGTCAGGGATGTCATATTGGCCATTATCTTCTTTTGCTGTGGGTGAAGTTTGAGTTTAATGATATTGCATATTCATTATCACATTCTCATATTTTATCTTACTAAAATCTGTTATTTAATCATATTTATCGTTCAAATTTGTGGAAGCCATTACTAAAGAAGATAGAAAAGAAACGAGCCCAAAAGCCCATTTAAATTCTGATTTAAATGAATTTAAACTAGAATTAAGGATTGAGACAAATATTGAAGAGATAAGCTAAAGATCAGAGCAAATCAGAAGATCTCACCAAATGAAAACCGGTTAAAATTTGGATTTTTATGAATCCATTCGGTTAGCTAAAGATCCACAAAGGTATCATCAAATTCAGATACCAAATTGAAAAACTAGTTGGATAATAGGAGATGAATGAAGATCAGGAAACTACACTCCCTGGATGTGGCCACCTAGCCGCAAAAACGCGGCCACAGCTGTATTGTCGCGACATTGTTGGAGAGTTAGGGAGAGCGTTTTCTCCCTTATCTTCTCACATTCTACCCTCTTCCATTTGCCTATAAAAGCTGCGATTTTTGAAGGCAACAGGGCACGACTAAGCAGAGATAGATCTTAAGCTAAGTTTTGTTCTACTTTAGTTTAGGTTTTTATTTTTCTTTCAATATAATCTCTCAACTTTATTTATGTAACTTAGATGAGAGAAGAGTTCATAAGAGAATGAGAGTGAAGACTATACTGAGAGTGACACCAGTGTAAGTATTTTTCTTTTCTTCCATTATTACTTGATTTAATTAAAAGTTACATTTTTGTTCTTTGAAAAAAATATGTCGATAATATCCGAGTCAAAGTGGTCGGGATGAAGTATTGATCACTATATGCATTTGAATAATTGTAATTGTAATCCATATCATAAAGATATTAATATATATATATATATATATATATATCAAAATTTTTCTGATTAAGCTGGGTATTTGTGCCTCATAAAGTATAAGTATTCACGCCTAAAAGAGGTCCATGTAATTAATAAAATCCTTAAGTTTTGTGGCTTTGTTTGCTCGAGTCCTTCAGTTCTTGGGTGTTTTCTCACCCGATGCCTTAAAACCGCTGGGTTTGAGAGTCACCGACCTAAGGCTCGTTACATGAGAAGATTAGAAAGCCTAATAGAATTAAGGGATAGTACCACCAAAAACTTTTAAAAATAAGGCATAAGAGTTAGAGTTAAAGAACCCCGAGTCAAAATTTCACGATCATGAAGGTGCATATGACTTAGGATAAAATAATAGACTAGATGAGAATTACAGTTTGACTCCTTACCTTATTGATAACAAGTTTTTGAATAGAGACTAAGTTTAGGAATGAAAATTTTGATTTTCCTATAACTTATAAGTTACTTGAATTTTTTGCAAAAATACTTCAAATATCTTTTCGTCTTTTCAAAATGTGCTTTTAAAATACTAACACTTTGTTTCTCTTTATTTTTAAATTTTATGGGTGTAATCCACTAAAAATCCTAACGAAACAAAACTCATTCTCTAGAAAAAACCTAGAGGTTTAACGACTTGATGCACATGCTAAGTGCAACCGTGATTCCTACAAAAGTGTGCTAGATTAGGTTAGCTCTATTTTTTTGTTTTGCTTGAGGACGATCAAAAGATAGCTGTGGGGGTATGATTGGTTATTGATATTGCATTTTATTGTCACATTTTCATATTTTATCTTACTAAAACTCTTCTACTTAACTATATTTCATTTAAATTTGTGCAAGCCTTTACTAAAGAGATGGGAAAGAAATGAGCCCAAAATCCCATTTAAATCCTGATTTAAATGAGTTTAAATTAAAATCAAAGATTACGACAAATATTTAGGAGATGAGCTAAAGATCAGAGCAAATCAGAAGATCTTACCAAATAAAAACTGGCTAAAATTCAGATTTCTATGAATCCATTTGATTAGCTAAAGATCCATGAAGGTATCGTCAAATCTAGAGACCAAACTGAAAAATCAGTTGGATAAAAGAGATGAACGAAAATCAAGAAGCTACGTTCCTTGGATGTGGCCACTTGGCCACATCCAGGCCACGAAAAATGCGGCGATAGCCACATTTTTGCAGCATTGTTGGGGAGTTAGGTGAGCGTTTGCTCCCCCTATCTTCTTACACTTTCCCTTCTTCCATTTTAATTATAAAGCTGAGATTTCTAAAGGCAACAGGGCACAGCAGAGCAGAGATAGATCTTAAGCTAAATTTTTATTCTAGTTTAGTTTCGATTTTTATTTTTCTTTTAATGTAATTTTTCAGCTTTATTTATGTAACTTAGAGAAGACAAAAATATAATTAGATATTGAGAGTGAAGATCGTACTAAGAGTGACACCAGTGTAAGCATTCTTCTTTTCTTCCTTTGTTACTTGATTAATCAAAAGTTATATTTTGTTCTTTAGTTCTATTTTTCTTCTACTCTCTCCTTTTGGTTTTGAAGATAATCCAAGTGAGTTTCATAGCATCAGAATTACCATGCCTTTGTGAATGCCACTGATAGCTCATGATGATAGATTTTTCCCTATTGTTCATATTATTTCTTGCTTGCTCGATGAAGTTTTGAGGATGTAAAGTAAACGGGGACTGAATTAGATCTTATAGGTAATGCGTTGATCACCTCCGAATCAAGGTAAACGTGCCAACGATCCAAGGTAAGTCATCGGCTAAAAGAGGTAAGTAAGTATTTTTTCTTTTTCTTTATTTTAATTACTTAGCTTAGAACACTTTGAAAAATAATTTCTTCTTTCTTTACTTTTTTTATCGCTTTGTTTAACTTAGTTTTTCTTTTTACACACCACTTATCTTCCATTCTTCTCCAAATTAACATTGCTTTTATTTCTCTTTTCTTTGTAAAAATATAGAAGAACTTTTAACCAATTTTAGTAAAACTTGAAAAGACTTATCAACACGCTTCCATCGCAAGTCTCTCCTTGTGGATCACGACCCGTATAGCCACTTAGTATAGCGGTGGAATTGAGAACCTAGCACATCTTAATCTATTTATAAATTCTATCATTTATGTGCACAGGTTTATCTTAATCATACATTCGCATCTATCAGAGCTTAGAGGATATCCTTAAAGATGTAGCAACTCTTCAAGGGGTATTCAAGCATTCTGTGATACAAGCAGTAGTCGGGGCATCTGTCTTACCCGCCTCTTCAGGACGCCTTACCTCTGGAAGCTTGAGATTGCTCCTTTTGTAAAGCAACTTGAATAGAGAGACTACGTGCTCATCCTTTAAGGAGTACTGTTTATTGGCATGTATTAGGCCTAAAGCTCCGTTTCCTCTAGCTGACTGAGGCTTTGAAGGAGATTTAGTCTCTGTCGCCAGGGTGTCTTTTCTTCTCAGTTGAGAAGATGATTTTGGGATGCGTCGCGTTGATTTCTCTGGTCTTGGCTTACTCATTTTTTCTATGGCCTTAACCCTGGCAATGATTTCCTTTGCCTTTTCTTCTTGGAGCACTAGCTGCTTTTAAGTGCGACACTCGGTCGCTCCTATTTAAGCTAGGAACATGGTTTGCATGTTGCGGCGGTAGGTTTTCATAATGTAAACTGCGTCATGCCACTCAGACATCAGAGCGCCACGCTTCAAATCTTTCCAAAACATCTTAATGGACTCTCCTTTCTTCAGCTTTATGTTTAGGATAGTGGGGATAAACACTTCAGTTTCATCTTCAAAGAAGCGGGCCAAAAAAGCTTCTCCAAATCCGCCCAGCTCTTGATGGAGCCTGCAAGGAGCTTCATGAACCATTCAAAGGCAACCCCTTTGAGGGTGCCAATGAACAAACGAGCTAGGATAGCATCGTTTGATACTACATTTCCTGACTGGGATTTGAAATAGTATATGTGTTGATTTGGGGAACCTTCGCCATCAAAGGTTTGCAAGGTAGGTGCTTCGAATTGGGAGGATAGGGAGCAACATCCCACTCGACTGGGTATGGTCGGACTACCCCTGCCTATTGAAGATTGCTTTGGTTGGCAATGGCTTTCAGGCATTTCTCAAATTCACTTATCCTCTTAAAGTGATTATCTTCATTTTTTGAACTTCCTTCCAATTCAGATGAAAATTTAGGTTGTTCAAAATTGGAGTTGTCCCCACTCTCAGGTTTTTCAGAAATAGAGCTTTCACCCTCCTTTTTATCATTGTTTTTACTGAATGAAGCCTTAATCTTTGGAGTTTTCAGCTTCTTCTTCTGCCTATCAAGAAAAAGAGTTATCATCTTCTTGAGATCATTGATAGACTCTTATTAGGCTCGAACAATCTCATTTTGTGCCTGTTGCACCCGAGCTTTCTCCTCAAATCTCTTGGCTATCTCTTCTGGTGTGTCAACCATGTAGGCAGAAGTCTTCTTCTCTATTCAAGAGTTGAACGACTGGGATTTTGCGATAACGCAGTGCTCATCACTTGCCTCAATTCCTTGGGCCAAGGCATTATAGTCCACTGTGGTTATTTCTTTGGTCCGAATGCGAGTACGTTTGTAAATTCCTTCAGGTTCGACTAGTATTTCTTTCAAACTTGAGGAACGTTCAACATCTGACTCTTTATAATTGAGAGCCAGTTGCTTTCCCTTTGGCTTAATTGGTGTAATGCTTGGACCCACCATGTTGGAAGTCATCTCAGGGCACTCCACATCGGAAAAAGATCTCTTCTTGCAGGAGCTACACCTCTTGGCTAAGTTAAAGGATGGAGTCACTGACAACAATTTAAAGACTGACAGTTTGCTCGTATGAGAGCTACAGTGACACTCGGAGAGTACTACCATGATGAATCTATCACAGCAATATTGGGAAGTGATTTGATAAGCATTCCTCTTTCAAGTCAGGTAGTCCCTCAGATCTATTATAGGCATATCTGAAGAACTAGTCTCAAACCCATGAGGTAAGAACTTCTCAGTTCATTACTGAACTTAACCATTTGGAGCAGGAAGCAAACCTCGCGTTTCTGAAGTGAAATGTGAAGGTCACGTTCTGGCACAACCACATGCTGACTGCGTGTCTCACATTTTTAAAGTGAAGCACAGACTTCGCAGTTTGGATCAGCTTCATGTTAAATGTGTCTCTCGCATTTTAAAGTTGAGACATGAGGTTGATTCTTCGACGACTGCCGCATCTAAACGCCAGCATCATGTTTTGAAGTAAGAACGTGAGCATCGCATTTGATACAGATTTAGCTGTCTTTAGTTTCTTCTTAATGCTATGAGCGCGATGTCTTCATCGGTGATCAGCGATGCGTTAGCTCAGAGGAGTTGTTGCGAACCCCCTGTAAACTAAGCATGCTCAGTATCAAAGCATACCATGAGACTAGTGTCCTGGTTGCTTGATTCGGCCTTGTGAGAGGCTTGATGGCGAAATTGATCTCTGCCATGAAATTGGCCTTGAGACTTAACGTCAATCTTTCAGGCCTCTTGAGAGACTTCATCGTGAACCATGTTGGCTCCAGAGGAGGTTGCACAATCCTCTAGAGAGTTCAAACCGTTTGCTTCATTGAAAAGCGCACGGTTAACTTTCAAAGGAGTTTTTGTTTGAGAGGCTTCGAATGAGGCTAGAGAGAGTCTCCGTAGAGACTCTGCGGTACTGCCGCATGGCCTTGGGGTTGATGAAGCCCGAGGAGAGAAGTTGTTCAGACTTCTCTTGGTCGAATTCAATGACGAGAAATTTGATTGTTGATCTGAGAAGCTTTATGTCAGCTTGTGCTATGACCTTCTCGTCAGTAGAGAAAGTTATCCCCACTGGAGTCACCATCTTCTGTTGGATAGGAAACTTCTCAAGGTAAAATTTCTTTGAGTGGATGAAAAATTACAATGGATGCAATTCAATAACAGAAGAGGGGAGAGTTTTGAGTGGATCTCTCCTTTATTTAATATTGGGTTCTTTCGTGTGGCGGTGGAGAGCCTTGTTCTTCGTTAATGAGCTGAACCGGAAGCTTAATATTCGGATCATATTCTTGCTTACGGATGTAGCGTGCGACTTCAGTCAATGGCTGAAAAGAATCTCAAAGAGAATAAACGTGAACTTAGCAAGTTAGAAAGAGTAAACTTTTTTGTTCTCTTGAACTCTCTAAGGCCAAGAATGCTCCAAGAAGCTCTTCCTTTTCTTATTTTTCTCCACCTCTCTTCTCTGTAGCTTCTCATAACTATTTAAAGAGAATTTTAGGAGTGTAATGACCCCTTGAATCTCTTCGTAATGGGGACTGATTCTCCGTTATGTGGATAAAAGAGGGTGTTAAATGACCCAATATGATGGTTGTCAATTGTAGTAGACGCAGATCTCGCGTTGATGAACATAACGCGGAACTCGCAGTTGCACTGAACGCGGAGCTCACAGGCTCGCCGTTTGTGCTAAAATGCGGAGCTGCCCAATCCCACGTTTGAAGTTGAAACGCAACCTTGGTTGAGGTCTGCGATTGAGGAAGCGACGCAAGTGTTGTGTTTAATGATGAGCGCGACCTTTGCGTTAATGTAGTGCCAAGTTGCACTTAAGTTGAACTTAGCTCTCGCATTGGCTTTAAATCCGCGTTTGAGACTTTATCCTCGGTGATTTTTAGGCAGCCTACACCGGGCAATGCTGAACGGGGTGAGCTCAAGTATGGAAGGTTCACTTGAACTCCTTAAAATGCCCTTCATACCTAGGTATAAATACCCTCACGGGGCACAGAAAGAGGTTGGTCCAAAAAGCCCTTGTATCTTCACTACCTTCTATCCCTTTATAGAAGGTTCATCTCAGGCACGAGATAACTTAAGTATCAAAGAGTTTTAGGTTGGGATCCATCCGACCTCCTCTGACGTGCTGGTTGCCTTTGTTTTGCTGGCTTTATCTAGGTCGGATGAAACAAAACACAACCCTTCCTGTTATTGGCCCAAGAGCACACTCTCCGGTTTTATTTTGATGATTACAAACCACATGATCCCGATCCAGTCAGTTAAAATTAGATTTGGTGAATCAATTCGATTAAACTTAAAGATTAATGAAGATATCGTCAAATCCAGAGATCAAACATAGAAATCAACTAAAGACAATTGAGGATTAGAAAATCAGAGAGCCGCCGCATAAACGCGGCCAAAGCTGCATTTGCGCGACTTTGTTGCAACAGATGGGGTGCATTTGCTTCCCCTGTTTTCTTACTCCTCTATCCTCTGTATTTCTCTTATAAATACCTGTAATCTCGAAGCGAAAAAATGATTCAGTAGAGAAGAATAGGCTAGGATTATGGTTTAGTTTTAACTTAGGTTTTTCTTTTTCTGTTTAATGTAATTATTTATTTTTTTTGATGTAACTGAGATTGAAGAAGAGTTTCATGAAGGAATAAGAGTGATGCTTGTACTGAGAGTGACATCGGTGTAAGTATTCTTCCTTTCTTTCATTGTTATTCAATTAAATCGTAGTTGAATATTATTCTCTATTCTTGTTTTCTTTCACTCTCTTTTTGTGTATGATTGAGTATCCAAGTGAAACTAATAGTATCGATATAGCCGTGTTTGTGTGATGCCACCGATATTTCATGATGATGATCTCTTCCTTAAGGGTCCGTATCATTTTATTCTTCTTCATCTTGATAATGTATGTGGATGGGAACTGAGCTCAATTTATGGGTTATGCATTGATTGCCTCCAAAGCAAGGTAAGCTTTTGCCAATAATCAAGGGTATGGTAATCAACACAAGAGGTAAGTAAGAATTTTTAGTTTCTTTCTTTTAATTGTTAGTTTAGAATTCCACTCCAAAATCACTCTTCATTTATCAGTTTAATTCTTTTCTTTTTAACTTAATGCTTAAAACAACAACACCATATTCATCTTCCATCTACTAATCTTCTGACTTAACCCTTTCATTTTTATTTTTCTTTTCTTTTTCTAAAACCGAAAAGAAATTCCTAGCATATTTTGTAAAATCAAAAGGAAAAATAACTTATTTAAATGCTTTTATTGCTAGTCTCTTCTTGTGAATTACGACCCGCATAGCCACTTGCTATAGCGGTAGTATTGAGAACTTGCACATTTTTTTAAAAAATCTAAGCAATCACTTTTCTTGTGCAGGTTATAACTCAATCAAATTTTAGCGTCGTTACCGGGGAGGGACGGTAAATTTTCATTTTTTTTTGTAATTTACTTTAAATATTTAAGCTTTTCTTCTTTGTTTTTATGTACAGAGGCTGATTTTTGAAATCTAAGAGCTGCATTTGACATATTACTATTATGTGCCTCTGCCCAAGAAGGCAAAGCATCGAGCCCATAATTGTGCCGCGCAAACGCGGCAAAAGTCGTATTTCCATGGTATTTGTGGTGGACTACTAATTGATCATTTCGCAGGTACTTTCATAATGCAAATATAGCTTCTGCATGTATTAGATTTTCTTATTAATTTATTTTGCACATTATATTTAACTTAATAGTAAATTGGTTGTTTGTAAATGTTAAAATGTTTTAGACTTGCATTTAGGCACGTGTCTAATTCAGTTATCTTTTACATTACTGTTGAAGAATGCTAGAATAAAAGTATGTATGCATAGCATGTAGTATAAGAATACTTTTGAATTATTTACATTGCTTAAGTGTTGTTTGTCATATACATATACATGTTGCACTGAATTGATTTAAGGGCTTGTCCTTGATTGAGTTTAGACCTACACAAAAAATACAGAATTTCAGAAATATGCAAGGTGCTCAATGCTACCGTGATAGTAAGTGGCTATGCGGGTCGTGATCCATATGGAGGGACTAACGATGGAAGCTTTTAGTAAGTTCATTTCTTTTGAAGTTTGCTAAAAATAGTTAAAGTTCTTCATTGTTCTTTAGAAAGAAAAGAGAAATAAGTTATTATGTTAAATTGTGAAAATGGTAAATGGAAAAGATGGTGATTTAGAAAAATAAAAAACTGAGTTAAATAAGGAAATAAAAAGAGTAAAAAGTTGGTGATTGGAGGTGATCTAAACTAATATATTAAAAGAAAGAAAGAAAACCTAAAAGAAAAACTTACCTTCTATGGTTGATGACTTACTTTGGATCGTTGGCACGTTTACCTTACTTCGGAGGCGATCAATGCATAATCCATAAGATCAAGCTCAGTCTCCATTCATATTACATCATCAAGACAACAAAAGTGAAATAATCAAATCTTAAGTAGGAGATCATCATCATGAAATATCGGTGGCAAACACAAAATAATGCTATACCGATCTGCTAGGTATGCTTGGATACTCATCAAAATCAAAAGAAAAAAGTAGAAAAGAGAAGAAAACATAAAAACAAATAAAAATATAAACAAGTTATCTTTGATTGCTTGCAGAAAAGATGAAAGAAAGGAGGAAGTTACATCAGTGTCACTCTCAACATAAATCTCTTACTTACATGAATCTCAGTCTAATCTATGCTTACAAAGAAATAAAAATTACATAAAATGAAAATGAAAACCTATACTAAAAAAGAATGAAAACTAACTTAAGAATCCTTCTCTGCCTAATCATTCCCTATGGCCTCAGTAATTCCAATATTTACAGGCAAAAACCAAAAAGGGGAGAACGTCTGAAGATATGGGAAGCAAATGCTCCCCATTTCCAACTAAAATGCAGCGAAAATGCGGCAAATGCGGAATTTTCACGATACTTTTGTCGCCATATGGCCAAATCCGGTGGTGGAGCTCCCAGATTTGAAGATCTTTCTGTTTGTCTAATTGGTTTCTCAATTTACTCTACGGATTTGATGATATCTTTATTGATTCTCAAGCTAATCGAATAAATTCAAATAAATCTTAATTTAACTGGTTTCTATTTGGTATCATCTGCTTTGATTTGCTCTGATCTCCTTAAATCTTGTGCATAGTTGCCCTTGATTTGATTTAATTCTGAATTAAATCAGAATTTAAATGGGCTTTTTGGGCTTATTTCTCTTCCCTCTCCTTTAGTAAAGGCCTGCACATATTTAAAATAAGATATTAGCAGAGTTTATTAAAAAATAAATATGAGAATGTGACCGAACACACCCCCACACCTATCTTTTGCTCGTCCTTGAGCAAAACATCAAACTAAACCTTAGAAATTATTAGAGCACTTTCGCAGGTCACGCGATTGCACTGAGCATGTGCAACAAGCTGTTAAACCTCTTAGTTTTCCCAAGAGAGTGAGTTTTGTCTCGTGAGGGTTTTCAGTGGATTACACCCACAAAATCCATAAAAATAGAGAAACAAAGTGTTAGTATTTTCGAAAAGCATTTTGAAAAGGAGAGAAAATATTTGAAGTATTGTTATAAGAGTTCAAGTAATCTATAAGTTATAGGGAAATCAAAATTTTCATTTCTAAACTTAGTCTCTATTCAAAAACTCATTATCAATCAAGATAAGGAGTCAAACTATATTGCTCATCTAGTCTATTATTTTACCCTAATCCATATGCACCTTTGTGACCGTGAAAATTTGACTTCGGGATTTTCAACTCAAATGCTTATGCCTTATTTTCTTTTTTTAATATTTTTGATGGTATTATTTCTTAGTTCTATTAGGCTTTATAATCTGCTCATGATGCGAGTCTTTAGTCGGTGACACCCAAAACGGACGGTCTTAAGGCACCGGGTGAGAAAACACCCAAGGACTTAAGGACTCAAGCAAATAAGGTCACAAAACGAAGGATTTTATTTATTATATGGACTACTTTTAAGCGTGAATACTTATGTTTTATGAGGCACAAGGACCCGGCTTAATCAGAGAATTTTGATATATATATATATATATATATATATATATATATATATATATATATATATATATATATATATATATATATATATATATATATATATAGGCATAAGAATCTTTGTTTTTGAACCATAAGTGTGCAAGTGTATATAGTATGCATATTTCAACAAGGTAAAAAATCAAGATTAAATTACTTTTTCAAATTTTCTTCCGAACCCTAAAACTCAAACAAATAATCTTATTTTGACCAAGTATAAGAAACCCTAATTATGATTCTCTTATTCCTTAAAATTAACTTAATTATTATGAAAAATAGGTTAAAATATTATTTCTCTTTTCAAAAAGATTTTTTTGAAAAGCAAAGAAAATTAATTTTTTAATAAAAAAACGTATGTTATGTTAAAACCGTCCCCCACACCTATCTTATGCATTGTCCTCGATGTATGAATGAATGCATAAATACATAAAAAAGAAGAAAGGAAAGAAAAAATATTACCTTAAGATGGTGGCTCTGATGGTGGTCGGATTGGGTCAAGCGTTGCTACCTAATCAAGATAATGTGGTGGTTCATGGAACCCACCTTTATTGACCTCTTTTTTATTTACATATTTACAATCCCCAATATGAATAGGATCATGAAAGATCCTATCATCAAAATTATTCTCTTTATATGACCAGTCTTGGAAAATCATCACGGAGTCATCTTGGTATATACCTATGTCCAACAAAAGACTACGACTTGGTGGAATGGTTGACTTGGGCTGAAGAGTGATAGTTCGGAACTAATACTAACTCGAAAAAAATCAATTTTGGGGTCGAGAGTCAGTTTTTATTCAAGAGTTGAGTCCAAATCAAAGAATTTAATTTCACATTCTTTTCCCATCAATGGAATGTCTTTCTCCAGAATTGATGATTCAATTTCTAGATCTATGGGTACGAGAATAAATGTTGGCTCTAGAAATTGTTCCACTTGGGTAAGGATACCAGAGTTACGAGATTCAGTAATTGAAATTGAATCACAATGTTAGGGATCGAGGTCACATTCACATTCAAGTTCAATTTTATTGAAATAAAAACTTGCCAATTTATCAATGGGTTGATATTGATTAAATTCAAAGTTTTGTAGTGAAATTGAATCTTGATCAAAGTCTCCAAGACATCATGATTCTTGATTTTCATCAATATGACTAGGACAATTGGGAATGATCGAACATGTGCTAGGTAGAGTTTCCTCATTCCTATCTTTCACTTTGTTGATCAAACGACTCATTTGTGCTTCTAGCCTATTGATAGATTAAACAAAATTATTTTCAGACTGAATCAGGTTTTCCATACTCCTCTCTGAGTCCATTGTTCTTCTTCTTGTTGTTGGACTTGAAACATAGAGTAAGGAATTTGTATTTGGGAGTCTTGTGGGAATTGTGAGTCCATCATTTTTAGCTTTTGTTCTTGAGACTCAATCATGACTTCTATACTCTTCATAACCTCAGATTTTTCTTCTATGGGTTGATCATCTCTAGGAAAATTAGAAGCTGAATGTTGGAATACTGGTTGCTAATATGACTCGGGGGAATTGTATCTCCATTGACTCTGTGCAGAGTAGTGATGATAGTTCCAATCTTGTTCATAGTATTGGGACTGGGGCTTATATTGATATGGATTACCAATCTAGCATACTTGGTTGGTTAAAGTTATGATATGCCTAGTTGGTAATATCACAGTCAAAAGAGATCGGGGTGTAAAATGGATTACCATTAAAATTGAAAAAAATATTATCATAAGCCATATCACATACTTGGTTGGTTAAAGTTATGAAATGTCAAAAATAAAAAAACAAATAAATAAACAAATGAGAAAATGTAGCCTAAGTTAGAGTAGACCTTAGATCTAGATGACTCCTAACTGATTAGACTGTCCACATGGGGTATACTGCAGAATCTGAGCACAAGTTAATCAGCCAAGTAGGGGCAAGACTGGTGGGAGGTATTCGCTCTAAAAAGCGACGAGCTAAATTAAGTCAAATCACCAGCCTTCGAGGTTTCGCCTCTCAATCCCCAACCTTTGGCATCGATTTGGCAGGAGTCAAATTCTAATCAGCTTCCCCCTTAGGTTAGTCTCCTATTGAGTTTGAGATATCTCTAGGGCCAATATCTACTCAGTTTTAGTTAGCCTTGGGTTAGTGAGTGAGGAGATTGTTTCTGTGCTAAAGAAGGTTAATGACTTTCCCACCTTATCTTGTATATAGGATAAGCCCTTAATTCAATTTAGTGCAACGTGTATATGTATATGAAAAGCAACACTTAAGCAATGTAAATAATTCAAAAGTGTTCTTATATTACATGCTATTCACACATACCTTTGCTCCAGCACTCTAAAACAGTAATGTAAAATGTAAACAAAATTAGACAAATACCTAAATGTAAAGTCTAAACTGTTTAAGCATTTAACAAACATCAATTTACTATTGAGATTAGAAAGTATATACAATGAGTTAAATAAGAAAATAAATAGCTGCAGAAACTTAACTTTATAATTCAACCAACCTGCAAGAAAATACAGATTAGTAGTTCACCCTGATTGCTGCGGGATTGTAGCAAATCTAAGGGGTTTTGGCTCTGCTTTCTTGAGCAGAGTCCAGGGCAACTTATATATCCAATGCAGCAAAAATTTTCTTGATATCTATCACTACACACAAAGAAGAAAGAAGAAAATCAACCAAAAATATAAATTTAAAAAGAGAGTTACTTACCGTCCCTCCTTGACAACGGTGCCAAAATTTTGATTGAGTTTAGACCAACACAAAAAATATAGAGTTTCAGAAATAGTGCAAGGTGTTCAATGCTACCGCGATAGCAAGTGGCTATGCGGGTCGTGATCCACAAGGAGGGACTAGCGATGGAAGCTTTTAGTAAGTTTATTTTTTTTGAGTTTACTAAAAATGGTTAAAGTTCTTCTTTATTCTTTAGAAAGAAGAGAAATAAATTATGTTAAATTGTGAAAATGGTAGATTGGAGAAGATTGTGATTTAGAGAAATAGAAAATTGAGTTAAATAAAGAAATAAAAAGAGTAAAAAGTTGATAGATTAAAAGAAAGAAAGAAAAGCTAAAAGAATACTTACCTTCTTTGGTTGATGACTTATCTTGAATCGTTGGCACGTTTACCTTGCTTCGGAGGTGATCAACGCATAATGCTAAAGATCGAGCTCAGTCCCTATTCACATTACATTATTAAGACGAATAAGAATGAAATGATACAGAATCTTGAGGAGGAGATCATCATCATGAAATATCGGTGGCAAACACACAATAAAGTTATACCGATGCTATTAGATATGCTTGGTACTCATCAAAAACCAAAAGAGAAAAATAGAAAAGAGAAGAACATAAAAGCAAAGAAAACCATAAACAAGTTATCTTTGATTACTTGTAGAAACGATGAAAGAAAGGAGGAGGTTACATCGGTGTCACTTTCAACATAAATCTTTCTCTTACTTACATGAATCTCAGTCTAATCTATGCTTACAAAGAAATAAAAATTACATAAAATATAAATGAAAATATACACTAAAAAAGAATAAAAACTAGCTTAAGAATCTATCTCTTCCTAATTGTTCCCTGTGGCCTCAGAAATTTCAGTATTTACAGACAAAAACCAAAGGGGGAGAGCGTTTGAAGATATGGGGAACAAACACTCCCCGTATCTCAACTAAAATGTGATGGAAACGTAGCAAATGCGGCATTTTCACGAAATTTTTGTGGCCACATGGCCAGATCCGGGTGGTGCAACTCCCAGATTTGAAGATCTGTCCGTTTGTTTAATTGGTTTCTCGATTTGCTCTGTGGATTTGATGATATCTCTGTTGATCCTCAAGCTAATCGAATAAATCCAAATAAATTCGAATTTAACCAGTTTCTACTTGGTATTATCTGCTCTAATTTGTTCTTATCTCCTCAAATCTTCTACATAGTTGCCCTTGATTTGATTTAATTCTGAATTAAATCAGAATTTAAATGGGCTTTTTGAGCTCATTTCTCTTCTCTCTCCTTTAGTAAAGGCTTGCACATATTTAAATAATAAATAGGATATTAGCAGAGATTATTAAAAATAAATGTGAAAATATGACAATAAATATGCAGTATCAGCGGCCGATCACTACTATAAACAAGATAAGGTAGGAAAGTCATTATCCTCTCTTTGCCCACAAACAATCTCCTCACTCACTAACCCATGTCTAACTTAAAACTGAGTAGACGTTAGCCCTAGGGACATCTCAGACTCAATAGGAGACAGACCTAAGTGGAAATGTGATTAGAATTTGACTCTTGCCAGATCGGTGTCAAAGGTTGAGGATTGAGAGGCGAAACCTTGAAGGCTAGTGGTTTGACTTAATTACGTCATCACTTTTAAGTGTGGATACCTCCCACCAATATTTCCCCTACCTGGCCGATTAACTTGTGATCAGATTTTGCAATGTATCCCCCATAGACAGTCTAACCAGATAGGAGTCGTCTGGGTCTAAGGTCTACCCTAACTTAGGCTAGATTTTTTTATTTGTTTGTTTGTTTGTTTGCTTGTTTTTTGTTTTTGTTTTTAACATCTTTTATGATATGGATTACAATTATAATTATTTCAATGCATATAATGATCCATACTTCACACCGACCTCTTTTGACTTGGATATTACCAACATGGTATATCATAACTTTAACCAACTAAGTATGCCGGATTGGTCTTATCCGAATCAATATATGCCCCAGTCCCAATATTATGAACAAAACTGGAACAATCATCACCATTCTTCACAGAGTCAGTGGGGATACAACTTCCCTGAGTCATATAGTCAGAAACCTTACCAACATCTATCTTCATATACTCTTTTTCAAGATCAACCTATCAAAGAAAAATCAGATTTAGAAAAAAGTTATGAAGCCTTCCCTGAGTCCAAACATCCTAAGGACTCATAAGCCCATCAAGATTTTCAAATCCAACATCCTTACTCCACTTTTCAAGTTCCTCCACAAGAAGAAGAACTTATGGACTCAGATAGGAGTACGGGAAACCAAATTCAGTTTGAAAAATATTTTTCTCAATCTCTCAATAGGTTAGAAGCACAGATAAGTTATTTGATCAACATAGTGAAAGATAGGAATGAGAAAACTCTACCTAACATATATTCGACCATTCCCAATTGCCCTAATCATATTGATGAAAACCATGAATCATGGTGTCTTGAAGACTTTAACCAAGAGTCAATTTCATCACACAGATTTGACCCTGACCAATTTCCAAACATTGGACAAATTGGCAAGTTTTCCATTCAATAAGATTTAGCTTGAATGTGAATGTGACCTCGATTCCCAACCTTGTAATTCAGTTCCCATCTTCAAATCTATATTGACTCCGATATCCTTACCTAATTTGGACAAATTTCCTGAGCCAACATTTATTCCCATATCAATAGATATAGAAATTGAATCACCAATTTTTGATAGTCACATTCCATTGATGGGAAAAGAATGTGAAATTAAATTCTTTGATTTGGACTCAACTCTTGAACCAAAACAAATCTTGAACCCAAAGTTGAATTTTTCGAGTTAGTAATGGTTCTCGAACCTATCACTCTTGAGCCCAAGTCGACCATTCCACTAAGTTACATTCTTTGGTTTGACATAAGTATTGACCATGATGACTCCGTGATGATTTTTCAAGACTGGTCATATAAAGGGAACAATTTTCATGATAGGATCTTTCATAATCCTATTCATATTGAGGATTATAAATAAAATATAAAAGAGGTCAATAAAGGTGGGCTCCGTGAACCACCACATTACCTCGATTGGGTAGCAATGATTGACCCAATCCGATCACCACCGGAGCCACCACTTAAAAGCTAATATTGTTCTTCCCTTTCTTCTTTTGCATGCATTTATGCATTCATTCATACATTGAGGACCATGCATGAGATAGATGTGAGGGAGGGTTTTAACATAATATAGGTTTTCCTTTTATTTAAAAAATAAAAGAATTAACATTTTTTTGCTTTTAAAAACTTTTTGAAAAGAGAAACAATATTTTGACCTATTTTTTTTGTAGGAAAGTAAGTTAATTTTAAGGAATAGGAGAATAATAATTAAGATTTCTTATATTTGGCTAAAATAAGATTATTTGTTTGATTTCTAGGATCAGGAAGAAAATTTAAAAAAGTAATTTAGTCTTGAATTTTACCTTGATGAAATATGCATACTTTACACACACACTTAGGGTTCAAAAATAAAGATTCTTATACCTTATTAAAAAAAAGAAAGAGGAAAAAAATATATATGTCAAAAATTTTCTGATTAAGCTAGGTACTTGTGCCTCATAAAGTATAAGTATTCACGCCTAAAAGTGATCCATATAATAAATAAAATCCTTAGTTTTGTGAATTTTTTTGCTCGAGTCCTTGGGTTGTTTTCTCACCTGGTACCTATGACCGTACGGCTTAGGCGTCACCGACTAAAAGCTCGTTACATGGGCAGATTAGAACGCCGAATAGAACTAAAGAATAATACCACAAAAATGTAAAAAAGAAAAGAAAATAAGGTATAAGAGTTAAGTTAAAGAATTTCGAGTCAAAATTTTACGGTCATGAACATGCATATGACTTAGAGTAAATTAATAGACTAGATAATAAATACAATTTGACTCCTCCCCTTGATTGATAACAAGTTTTTGAATAGAGACTAAGTTTAGGAATGAAAATTTCGATATTCCTATAACTTATATATTACTTGAACTCTTACAATAATACTTCAAATATTTTCTCTCTCTTTTAAAATGCTTTTCAAAAATACTAACACTTTGTTTTTCTTTCTTTATAGATTTTGTGGGTGTAATCCACTAAATACCCTCATGAGATAAAACTCGTCCTCTAGGGGTAACTTAGAGCTTTAACGGCTTGTTGCACATGTTCAGTGTAATCGGGTGGCTTGCGAAAGTGGTCTAATAATTCTTAAGTTTTCTTGTTTTGGTAGAGGACGAGAAAAATATAGGTGTAGGGATGTGATCATACATGTATTTTGTATTCTTTTTATTACACTCCTACATTTATTGTGTAATAAATCTGCTAATTTTTTTGTTTTAAATGTTTGTTTTGTAGAAGATAATCATGAAGAGAAAGAGGATTAAACCAAATAAATACCAGTTAAAATCAGATTTAACTTGATCTATTTGGTTAGCTGAGGATGATTTCAGATTCAGTCAATTAAAATCACATTTTGGTGAATCAATTCGATTAAATTTAAAGATCAATGAAGATATCGTCAAATCAAGAGATCAAACGGAGAAATTGAAAACACACATAGGGGAGTGAATAGGTGTAGTGCTAATCTAATGACAAATAATACAGAATTAAAACTTTTACGTTAATTAAAACTTTTACACTAACACACGATGTATAACCAAGAGCGAGTTCGATTTTCCCGTGAATGGCTCTGGAACTTCTCCTCACGATTCCTCTAAATTATGAGTTGAGGTGCTTCAATTGCTCTCTTGGTTGAATACTAATGTGAACACATAAATAATATCTAGTATGTGTGAATATAAGCAATAATAACAATGAAAGATATAAAGAGAGTAAAGAGTTGCAAGATAGAGAGATCCAAACACAAACATAAGGATATGCTCGAGGTTCGAGCCACTACTCTACGTTCCCTGCCTTCACACAGAAGGATTTCACTATGTTCACTAAGGACCTTCCACAAAGGGACCTCCACCGAGAAATTACAACTTACAAACAAGGAGTACACAACTCCAACTCTCACACCTCTACACAAGAGGGTAGGCACAAATCTAAGTACAAAACAAAGAAAAAATTACAACTTGGTGATCACTTAGATTACAAATTATACTTGGTGATCTCAAAAGACCACAAACAAAACACCTCTCACAATACAAGATCCTTAATTGAGTTAGAACCTGCATACAAGAATGCAGAATTTCAGAACTTAAGAATACATGTACAAGTACTAAATACTACCGCTATAGCAAGTGGCTATGCGGTCGTGATCCACAGGGAGGGACTAGCGATGGAAGCTTTTTAGTAAGTTCTCTTTTAGGTTACAAAAAATGGTTAAAACTTCTTCTTTTAGTTCTTGAAAAGAAAAAGAAAAATAAGTTACAGTTAAGTAAGAAGAAAGTGGTAGATTTAGAAGGTAGAGAAAATGACAAATGGATTTATACAAAGAAATTAAAAAGAGTGAAAAAAATGGTTGGGAGATTGTGGTGTTGGTGATCTAAACTAAAAGTTAAAAGAAAAGAAAGAAAACCAAATGAAATACTTACCCTTTTCAGATTGATGACTTACCTGAAATCCTTGCGTGTTTTACTTTGCTTCGGAGGCGATCAACGCATAGCCCATAAGATCGAACTCAGTACCCATTCGCATTACATCATCAAGACAGACAAGAATGAAATGATACGAAATCTTGAGGAGGAGAACATCATCATGAAATATCAGTGGCACTCACACAAACATGGCTATACTGATGCTTCTAGATTCACTTGGATATTCATCAAAACTAAAAGAGGAAAAGTAGAAAAATAAAATAGAAGAACATATAAACAAAGAAAAGGATAAAGATGTTACCTTTGATTGCTTTTAAAAACAATAAAAGAAAGGAGGAGATTACATCGGGGTCACTCTCAACATAAGTCTCTCTCTCTTACTTACATGAATCTCAGTCTAACCTATACTTACAAAGAAAAAAAATTACATAAAATGAAAATAAAAAGCTACACTAAAAAGAATTAAAAACTGGCCTAAGAACATATCTCTGCTTCCTCGTCCCTTTGCCTCTGATATGTGGGGTATTTATAGCATAGAAATGGATAAGAAAATGAGTTGAAAGATAGGAAAAGCTTGCTATTTCTGAATTTGAATCCTCCCCTTATCTCCAAACTTGATTTGATGTGGATATTCAATTCTGATCTGCAGCTTATTTGCATGTTAATCGCTGAATATAACTTAACAAATGATAAAATTAGAAAGAGTAATCAACTTAAGAGTTGTAGCACTTTAAGTCTTCTTTCTAGATCATCTTGAATAATTAGATTTGAGATTCGGTAGCGAAAGTTATGATTCAAATACTAAATAATATCCAGTCTGAATCTGAGTCAAAATTGCTTCATCTCATCCGTTGATCTTCTCTCTATTCATTTGTCCCTTTGGATTTTGAATTTGGATTCGATTTTCATTTGGTGTTATCTTTATGATTTGCTTTCATCTTCAGCTGAATATTTGCCCCAATCCTTGACTTGTTCTGGATATGGTGATATCCTCATACATCTTTAAGTTAATTGAATTGATTGACCAAAATCGGATTTTTAGCTGACTAGATCGGGATCATTCTCAGCTAACCAAATAGATCCAGTTAAATCTAATTTTAACTGATATTTATATTATTTAATTCTCTTTCTCTTCATTATTATCTTCTGCAAAATAGATATTTAAGACAAGTAAATTAACAGATTTATTATATGATAAATGTAGGAGTGTAATGAAAAGAATGCAAAATAAGTGTACTATCACACCCCACACCTATCTTTGTCGTCCTCAATCAAAAACAACAAAACTAAACCAAAGATTATTAGATCATTTTCGCAGGTCACGCGATTGCACTGAGCATGTGCAACAAGCCGTTAAACCTCTAGGTTTTCCCTAGAGGACGAGTTTTGTCTCGTGAGAGTTTTCAATGAATTACACCCACAAAATCCATAAAAAAATAGATACAAAGTGCTAGTATTTTGAAAACACATTCTGAAAGAGAAGAATATTTGAAGTATTATTTTAAGAATTAAGTAATCAATAAGTTATAGGAAAATCAAACTTTTCATTCTTAAGTTTAGTCTTTATTCCAAAACTTGTTATCAATCATGGCAAGGAGTCAAACTGTATTTCTCATCTAGTCTATTCTTTTATCCTAAGTTATATGCACCTTTGTGACCGTGAAATTTCGACTCGGGGTTCTTTATCTCTAACTTTTGTGCCTTATTTTTTTGTTTTTTTAATTTTTAGTGATATTATTCCTTAGTTCTATTAGGCTTTCTAATCTCCCCATGTAATGAGCCTTTAATTCATGACTCCCAAACCAAACGGTCTTAGGGCACCGGGTGAGAAAACACCCTAAGGACTTAAGGACTCGAGCAAATAAGGCCACAAAACTAAGGATTTTATTATATAAACTGCTTTTAGGCGTGAATACTTATGCTTTATGAGGCACAAATACCCAGCTTAATCAGAGAATTTTTGATATATTATATATATATAATTTTCTTTTTTTCTTTTTTAAAAAGACATAAGAATCTTTGTTTTTTGAACCCAAAGTGTGTAAGTGTATAAAGCATGCATATTTTATCAAGATAAAAATCAAGACTAAATTACTTTTCCATCTTTTCTTCCTAACCCTATAAATCAAACAAATAATCTTATTTTGACCAAGTATAAGAATCCTAATTATGATTCTCCTATTCTTTAAAATTAACTTAATTTTTTACAAAAAATATGTCAAAATATTGCTCTCTTTTCAAATAGTTTTTTTTAAGAAAGGTAAATGCTAATTTTTTTATTTTAAATAAAAAGAAAACATATGTTATGTTAGAACCCTCTCCCATACCTATCTCATGCATTGTCCTCAATGTATGAATTAATGCATAGATGCATGAAAAAGAAGAAAGGGAAGGAAAAATATTACCTTAAGGTGGTGGTTCCGGTGGTGGTCGGATTGGGTCAAGCGTTGCTACCCAATCAAGATAATGTGGTGGTATACGGAACCCACCTTTATTGACCTCTTTTTTATTTACATATTTACAGTCCTCAATATGAATGGGATCATGAAAGATCTTATCATGAAATTTATTCCCTTTATATGACCAGTCTTGAAAAATCATCACGGAGTCATCATGGTCTATACCTATGTCCAACAAAAGAATGTGACTTGGTGAAATGGTTAACTTGGGCTCAAGAATGATAGGTTCAAGAACCAATACTAACTCGGGAAAATAAACTTTGAGTTCGAGAGTCAGTTTTGGTTCAAGAGTTGAGTCAAATCAAAAATTAAAATTCACATTCTTTTTTCATCAATGGAATGTGACTATCCAAAATTGGTGATTCAATTTCTATATCTATGTGTACGTAATAAATGTTGGCTCGAAAAATTGGTCCAAATTGGGCAAGAATACCGGAGTCAATATAGATTCAAAGATGGGAACTGAATCACAAAGTTGGGGATCGGGTTCACATTCATAATCAAGTTCAATTTCATTAAAATGAAAACTTCCCAATTCATCAATGGGTTGATATTGATCAAGTTCAAGATTTTGTAGTGAAATTGAATCTTGGTCAAAGTCTTCAAGATACCATGATTCTTCGTTTTTATCAATATGGCTAGAAGTGTCGGGAATGGTCAAAGATTGGGTAGGGAGAGTTTCCTTATTCTTACGCATGTTTTTCAATCGACTAACTCTTGCTTCTATCATATCGAGTGGATCACTTTGGAATTAAATTATGGATTCAATATTTATTCTTCTTGAAAAATACAGTAAGGATCTGTGATTTGAAAATTTTGACGGGATTTTAAGTCTTCTAGAATTTGAATTCGTGCTCAAACTCTTCTAAGGCTTCCATCCTCTTTTCCCAGTCAATTGATTATTCTAATGGTTGTTCGGGAGAAGGAGTATATGAAACTGGATGTTGGTAAGGTGGTTGACTATATGACTCGGGGAGTTGTATCCCCACTGACTCTGTGAAAAGTGGTGATGATTGTTCCAGTGTTGTTCATAGTATTGGGACTGGGGCATGTATTGATTCAGATAAAACCAATCCGGCACACTAGATTTGTTAAAGTTATGATATGCTGGGTTGGTAATATCCGAAAAAGAGGTCGCGGTGTAACATGGATTACTATTATAATTGGAAAATTTATTGTTATAAGCCATATCACACAAGAAATATTAAAAACAAATAAATAAAAACAAACAAATAAACAAATAAAAAGAAAAAAATCTAACCTAAGTTAGGGTAGATCTTAGACTAGATGACTCCTAACTGGTTAGACTGTCCACGGGGGTATATTGCCGAATCTGACCACAAGTTAATCGGCCAGGTAGGGGAAAGATTGGTGGGAGGTATCCGTGCTTAAAAGCAACGGGCCTAATTAAGCCAAACCACCAACCTTCGGGGTTTCGCCCCTCAATCCCCAACCTTTGACACCGATTTGGCAAGAGTCAAATTCTAATCAACTTCTCCCTTAGGTCAATCTCTTATCGAGCCCGAGATGTTCCTAGGGCCAACGTCTACTCAATTTTAGTTAGGCTTGGGTTAGTGAGTGAGAAGATTGTTTGTGGGCTAAGGGAGAGTAATGACTTCCCCACCTTATCTTGTTTATAGTATAAGCCCTTAATTCAGTTTAGTGCAGTGTATAAGTATATAGAAAAAGTAACACTCAAGCAATATTTCATATAAGAATGAACCTTATACTAAATGCTTTGCACACATACCTTGGCTCTAGCACTCTTCAATAGTAAATAGAAAATCCAACGAAATAGACACGTGCCTAAATGCAAAGTCTAAACTATTTTTAACATTTAGAATCAACTTTCTACTTTTGAATTAGAAATGTATGTACAGTGAGTCAAATAAGAAAATAAATGTCTATAGATATTTAAACTTTGCAATTCAGCCAACCTGCAAAAATACAGGTTAGTAGTTCACTCAAAATGCCACTGGAATATAGCAAAGCTGAGGGTTTATGAGCTCTGCTTTCTTGAGAAGAGTCCATGGCCACTTATATGTCCACTGTAGCAAAAATTTCCGTGATATCTATCACTGCGCACCAAAAACAAAGAAGAAAGTTAATCAATAAAGTAAACAAAAAGAGTTACTTACCGTCCCTTCCCCGCAACGACGCCAAAATTTGATTGAGTTAGAACATGCATACAAGAATATAGAATTTCAGAACTTAAGAATAGAATGTGCAAGTACTCAATACTACCACTATAGCAAGTGACAATGCGGGTCGTGATCCACAAGGAGGAACTAGCGATGGAAGCTTTTTAGTAAGTTCTCTCTTAGTTTACAAAAAATGGTTAAAAATTCTTCTTATAGTTCTTGAAAAGAAAAAGAAAAATAAGTTACAGTTAAGTTAAGAAGAAAGTAATAGATTGAGAAGGTGGAGAAAATGAAAAATAGATTTATACGAAGAAATTAAAAAAGTGAATAAAATGGTTGGGAGATTGTGGTATTGGTGATCTAAACTAAAAGTTAAAAGAAAAAAAAGAAAACCAAAAAGAAATACTTACCCTTTTCAGATAATGACTTACCTGGAATCCTTGCATGTTTTACCTTACTTCGGAGGTAATCAACGCATAACCCATAAGATCGAGCTCAGTCCTCATTCGTATTACATCATCAAGATGAATAAGAATGAAATGATACGGAATCTTGAGGAGGAGAATATCATCATGAAATATCGGTGACACTCACAAAAACATGGCTATACTGATACTTCTAGATTCACTTGGATATTCATCAATACAAAAGAGGAAAAGTAGAAAAAAGAAGAAGAACATATAAAAAAAGAAAAGCATAAAGATGTTGGCTTTGATTGCTTATAGAAACTATGAAAGAAAGGAGGAGGTTACATCGGTGTCACTCTCAACATAGGTCTCTCTCTCTTACTTACATGAATCTCAGTCTAACCTATGCTTACAAAGAAATAAAATTACATAAAATGAAAATAAAAACCTACACTAAAAAGAATAAAAAACTGGCTTGAGAATATATCTATGCTTCCTCGTCCCTCTGCCTTTGATGTGTGGGGTATTTATAGAATAGAAATGGATAAGGAAATGAGTTAAAAGTAGGGGTTGTTTGCTACTTCTGAATTTGAATTCTCCTCTTATCTCTAAACTTGATTTGATGTGGATATTCAATTCTGATCTGTAGTTTGTTTGGCATGTTGATCACTGAATATAACTTATCAAATGATAAAAGTGGAAATAATGATCAACGTAAGAGTTGTAACCCTTTAAGTCTTCTTTCTAGATCATCTTGAATAATTAGATTTAAGATTCGGTAGCGAAAGTTATGATTCAAATACTAAAATGTATCATTTTAAGTCTGAGTCAAAATTGCTTCATCTCATCCGTTAATCTTCTCTCTATCTTCTTATTCCTTTAGATTTTGAATTTGAATTTGATTTTCATTTGGTGTTATCTTTATGACTTGCTCTGATCTTCAGCTTAATATTTGTCTCAATTCTTGATTTGTTCTTGATGTGGTGATATCCTCATAGATCTTTAAGTTAATCGAATTGATTCACCAAAATCCAATTTTTACCTAACTAGATCGAGGATCATCCTCAGCTAACTAAATAGATCCAGTTAAATTTGATTTTAACTGGTATTTATTTAGTGTAATCCTTTTTCTCTTCATTATTATCTTTTGTAAAATAGATATTTAAGATAAGGAAATTAGCACATTTATTACAAGATAAATGTAGAAGTGTAATGAAAAGAATACAAAATATCTGTACGATCAATCCTAGAGGATAGATTTGCAATGAAAATCTTAGGTATGTGAGTGCCTAAAGTTTTTAGAAAAGAAAACACAAAGAAAACTCTTGGGAAAAACTTCTTAATAGATGAGGAAATTTAAGAATAAAACTAGAATTCTCAAAATCTTGTTTTCTTTTAATTTTTCAAAACTTTGAAATAAAATAAACATATGTATTTGAAGCTCAAAAACTTATTTTAAAAACTTGCTGAAAACCCAGTTGAAGTGGGGAAAATTAGCTCTTGAAAATCTTGCCAAATGAACCCTTTATACAGAGGCACAGACAACTAGCTGTTGGGGCAGAACCCAAGCCAAACTGGCCTGTCGTTCGACCGCCCGGTCGACCGACTAACGGTCAGATTTCTACCTGTTAGGGTTGTCGGTCGACTGCTCAGTCGATCGCTCCCAAGGCATAGAGAGTTTTAACTCTTTGTCGGTCGACCGCTCTCTACCCGAGAGTTGGGTGAGCCAGTCGGTCGACCGCTCCTTGCTACAGTCGACCGGTCGGTCGACCGAGCCAAGGCTCTAGGCATGTGCACAATTCTGTTCACATCAGTCGACCATCTAATCGATCGAGTCATACTTCGGTCGACCGGTCGGTCGGGCGTAAGCAGCCCAAACACCCAGTTCATAGGGTTTAAAAACCAAATTGTTAAATCCATAAAAACTAAATTAAATTCCAATAAATTTCACAAAAAATAAGTTCATGTAAATAAATTGAAGTCCAAATGTATAACCTCCATCCATATTTTCTTCGGTCTCCCTTGCACTCTTTTAACCTATCCTAATTTGATGCGCTCTATTGTCGGACTGGCGCATCTGTAGGTTTATGTCGCACATGATCAAACCATCGTAGGTGATTTTCTCTCTTCTCTTCTATAGAAACTACACCTATCTTAGTATGAATATATTTATTTCTCACTTTATCTCTCCTCGTGTTACCACACATCCAACGAAGCATGCGCATCTTTGCTACACTCATCTTCTGGGCATGATATCTCTTATAGCCTAACATTCTGTGCCATATAATAAAATTGGCCTAATAGCAGTCCGATAAAACTTTCCCTTCAGCCATAACGAAATGTTACGGTCGCATAAAACTCCTGTTGTGCTCCTCCATTTCAACCAGCCGGCTTGAAGTTTATAGTTGACATCAGTATTGCTCTCCCTATCTTTTTGGATAATAGAACCCAAGTACTTAAAATGACCGCTCATCGGTATTCCTTATCTGTCTAGTGTCACAATACTATAATTTTGGTTTCTCTGTTTACTGAATTTGCTTTCCATATACTTTGTTTTGGCCCTACTTAATTTAAAATCTCGAAATTTTAGAGTTTGCCTCCATAACTCCAATTTGGCATTTACCCCAGCTCTCGTCTCATTGACTAGGACAATATCATCAGCAAATAACATGCACCACAATATCTTATTCTGAATAGCTCTAATAAAGTCATCCATCTCTATGACAAATAAGAATGGACTCAATGTAGATCCTTGATGCAATCTAATTGTGATAGAAAAACACTTGTTATGCCTCCACAAGTTCTGACATTTGCCACTACTCCATCGTACATATCCTTGATTATATCAATATATTTGATGAAAACTCCCTTTTTCATCAATCTCCACCATAATACCTCTCTTGATACCTTATCATAAGCTTTTTCTTAATTAATAAAGACCATATGCAAATTTCTCCTCTCTCGAAATCGCTTTATAAGTTGACAAAGCAAATGAATATCCTCATATCCTCTGTCATCGATCTGCTCGGCATGAACCCAAACTGGTTCTCTGATATATATATTTTTTTAAAAGATTAACATAAATATTTTTTATTTATGTTAATCTTAAAAAAAATTGTGAACATTTCGCCTAAAAAAATTCAAATTCTGAACTACTTAATTTTTGTGAATAGTAACTATGAATAATAAAAATTTGAATTTTTTCTATTCCGATTTGGACTCAATTATTTTCTAACATTATGGGGTCGTTTCATTTATCACTATGGATAGGATGTCATCGTCAGAAAATCGTATCTCTGATTTAATTAAATCCAAAAATCCAAAAAATCCAAAAAGTTAGGATTTCATCTTATACTAATCGTGGGATCAGATTTTTTCATCTCAATTGCAACCGTTGGATTGTTATTTCTTATCTTATCAATTCTTTATAAATTCTATCTGTATAACCTTTCTACAATCACTCAACTTTCATATTTAACATCTTCCAACCTCTATTCCTATCATTCATTCTCAAACACTTCTCATTTTCTCAATAATGGCTGAAGAAGAGAATGATAATTCGATTTATCACGTGGACATTATTGGTCATACGATGATAATGGGTTGCTACAATATATTTCAGAGAATGGATGAAGTATCACAATCAAAATATGGGGGTATATCCTTACGCCATACATGCAAACCTAGAGATCGGATAAGTGCTCATGATGTGATTGTGCGTAATTATTATGCTGGCCGTCCTATGTACCCACTTTCAGATTTCCGAAACAAGTCACATGAGAAAGTCACTGTTCATGAAGATAATGACAAATGTCGTCCAACATAACAAATACTTCATACAAAATCTAATTGCACTAGGACACTTGGGTACACACAAGAAGTGAATACTACAGTTGCACTCCGTATACTTGCATATGGAATGCCCATCATTTAAACGATGACTATTTAAAAATAGGAGAGACGACATTCAAGGCAGCTCGTATGAATTTCTGTCATGCAATCAACATCTACAAAGATGAATACCTTTGAAGGCCCACAAATGCAGACATTTTCAGGCTATCGAGTAAAGTAAACGAGCGAGAATTTTCAGGCATGCTCGGGAGCTTGGATTGTATGCATTGGCAATGGAAAAATTGCCCAGTTGCCCACCACGGTACATATCGTGATCACAAATGTCATCCAATCATCATCCTCGAAGCAGTCACATTATATGAAACTTGGATTTGGCATGCTTACTTTGGACGGTCAGGTATTGCTAATGATTTAAATGTGCTCTACAGGTCAGATCTTTTCGATGATGTTCTTGAGGGCTGCGCTCCAAATGTGAATTTTATTGTTAATGGAAGACAATACAATCAGTGATATTATCTTATAGATGGTATTTATCCCAAGTGGGCGACTTTGATCCAAGCATTTTCTGAGCTACAGAATCCAAAACAACAAGCTTTCACTTGTGCACTCGAGGCTTACCGTAAAGCTGTTGAGAGCTTCCGGTATTCTTCAAGCTCAGTGGGCAATTATCGCAGGGCCTGCATGAATATGGTATAAGGAAGATATTACTAGTATTATGAAGCCATGCATCATTCTACACAACATGATTGTAGAAGATAAACATGAGTTAAGAGCAAAGATCTAACGTATCATGTTGTAGATAATCTTGTTATGCCTTTCTGAGATCCCGCAACCATTCATTAATATCTACTTAATCAAAGTCACTTGGTAGATCAAACGACGCACATTAACCTCCGAAATAATATCGTGGAACACTACTACAATCTTTACTCAAATGGTATGGTGTGATGAGTGTGCAATTTAAAGAGTTATAGTTTTTGCCTTGAATAACTAAATTGCAACATTAGTGTGCTTCATAAGTAATATTTTTTATATTTCATCATCAAAGTCCTTATTGCTTTGTTGTGGCATTTCTGGGTGATAGTAGCCATCAATTCAAAGAATGGGCTAAACGAGAACCGCGGGCGGCATGTTTATTAATAACTGCTTTTTATTGAGCTTTGATATGCATTCTCCTCTCCAGAGTATGAACTTTGCTAGTGTCAAGAAACACAAGTGCATGCTCTTTTGTGACTCAATCTTTTTTTTTAAGATAACATGGATAACATGGCACTAGCCATCGCTTTAGCTTCTTCACTAAGAGGATTTTTGCCTTTTTGCGTTTTAGCTCTTTTGTTTTCCATAAGCCAACTTCAGAGGGGATTTAAGGTATTTGAGATGTTTTGGGTTTCCGAAACGAAGTCCACCGGATCATCATCGTGGTGAGGAGTGGGATTAGACATTGGAGACAGATACTCCATCTCATCGTCATTTAAAACATCATAGTGCTTCCACTTCTCGCCATGCTGTAGAATACCCCAACAATAGTGCGAGCGAAAATGTATGCCGGTCTTGTCATGAAAATAGAAATTTGTTTTCCTTATCTATAATGTGATTAACCAAAGACGAAATTAGTTCACACTTAAATAAATATACAAGTCATTATTTTATAAATTAATATAGTAAAATTATATAATTAATTGATAAAAATACTTTAATAAAAAAAGTTAAAATTGTGGCCTCATTCCCCCCTCATTGGTCTCTTTTTTATTTTGGTGAGTCATTGATCATATAAGGTGCAATTTTTATTAATGGTTGTCCATCAAGATTTGAGGCTCCGAGAGTTTCTTCGAAAGTCTTTGGAGACGGAAGGACAAAAAATCAAAGTGTTCCTTGATATGACACCACATTGCGGTTTGTGGTTGGCTCGCCCTAATAATTGGATCTTCACTAATTGCCAAATACGATCGACATAGAGCCACATCTTCATGGTATGAAATTTTTATGCTACTTTGAGAATTATTTTCATTATCTTTCATTGGAGAGAAGATAATTAAAGGGGCAACAGTAAAAATAAAATAAATTAGAGAGAATTGTGAGTAATAACAAGGACTTTGAGGAAGAAAATGAAGAATAATGAAATTTTAGATAGTGTGAAAATTTTGTGAAATATGTATGATATTTATAGGGATAAATTGGAGAAGAAATTATAGTTTTACCGTTTAATTTTAAAAAAAATTTACTGTTGGATTTGACCGTTTGATTAAAAAAATTTGGCCGTTGGAACAAAAAAATTTTAGTCATTTCATTAAAAAGTTGCCCGTTGGAACACAATATGGCATTGATTTTTGTGGGACCCACAGGGGGAGAAGATTTTTTTCTCTACACCTCCCATGCGGGACTCATCGCCCACACATTTTCAAGTTTTTATTGTTTCTCTCTCATGTGTGACCTATCATGACTGGGTTTGTATTTTTTGCAACACGGGTTGCTCTAAATTCAGCCTCACGTTTGAGAGTAGTCAGAGGTGGAAAATTCAGCCCTCCCTTTATCCCCATTGTAAGAGCTACAGTAAAGAGGGGCTGCATTTTTTTACCATCTCATGATGAATGCGGCCCCTTATTGAGGATGCTCATCCTTTTTTACAATCCCATGGTGGATGCATCATCCTCAATGAGGGGTTGCATCCACATTGAGATTTAAAAAATGCAGCCCCTCTTTACTGTAGCTCTTACAATGGGGGTAAAAGGAGGGTTGGATTTTCCACTTCCGGCTAGTACCGAGCAACACATTGAAGTTGTGGAGCCTGATTGCCGACCTTGATAGAGCACATCCCTCGAAGAAGTACTACGCTAGAAGAACTGCGAGGCCCAGTTGTAGTGGAGTTAAGAGGACAGAAAGTCCATCATCGGTGACTCGGAGGTGAGGCCTCGAGAAGAGTCTCCGGAGGACTGAACCAGCTTGTTAACTCCCCGAGTAAAGGCGTACTACAGGAGAGTGTGGGCGAGCTTGGAGTTTGGCATCTTCAAGTGCTCTGAGAGGAGCACTCCGAGCGACAGACCAGAAGAACATCCCTAAGGCACAATGAGGCGCAGTGAGTGCGGTCCAGTATGGAAGCTTCACGCTTCGAGAAACTCAAGCAACGTGTCAAAGGTAGTTTAGGGATTGTTTGACACGGAGAGGGGGTTGGCTGGCGTAACGTTTCCTGGAATCAGATGGAAAAGATTACAGCCGGCTTAATCTTCCGATTACAAGGGAGGGGAATATTGAATCTTGAATTCCCCCTTTGTTTAGTACTGGGTTCTTCGTGTGGCGGTGGAGAGTGAATCTTGTTCTCCGTTGACCGGATGACTGTTCGGACCGTCGGGGATCTTCTCTTCGGTCGGTAGAGGGAGTAACTCAGCTCCGTCTACCAAAACTCTAGAAGAGGAGGTAGGCGAAGAGCGGCTAGTACTCAGTAAGCTCGCTGAAGGGTTTTCTCTCTCTCTGTCGATGATCTCTCTTTTGCCCGATAATCGTCGTCCTCCGATAATTGTCGACCTTAATTCTCGTCCCCCCTTCAATAGTGACGGGACTATTTATAGGGTTTTTAGGGGGTGATCGTGCCCCCTAAAAGTGCTCCACGATGAGGGCCAACTTCCCCGCTACATGGGCGGTGGATGGCGCCATAATCGGGGTAGTTGCAACCGAGACGTGGGTGTCGAGCCGACGCGCCTTGATGCTGAGACGCGGGCTTCGGGCCGACGCGCCTTGATGCTGAGACGCGGGCGTTGAGCCAACGCGCCTTGATGCTGAGACGCGGGCTTCGGGCCGACGCGCCTTGATGCTGAGACGCGGGCGTTGAGCCAACGCGCCTTGATGCTGAGACGCGGGCTTCGGGCCGACGCGCCTTGATGCCTTGATGCTGAGACGCGGGCTTCGGGCTGACGCGCCTTGATGCTGAGACGCGGGCTATCTCTCGCGTCTTGATTGTCACATTTAGCCTTGCGCCTGGATCTTGGATCTCTGTGTTTTGGTGGCTTGTCTTGGTGATTTTTAGACAGCCTACAGAACCCCCTCCAAAGTTTTCGACATTCCGCAGTTAACTGGGACGGATTTCGAAATACTTTGGACTCTAGCTGAGTTCGCCTTCATGACTAGACTGTTGATGCTCCGGGTTTGATCTTATCTGGAGTTGGTCTTCGTGAGTGTACTGTTGAACTCTTTGAAGCCCCCAGAGTTGATCATGTTGAGTGTTTAGATGCACAGTCTAAACCTCCCCGATTGCTTTTAGTCTGTCACTGGCGCGCTTTAAGCTAGGAGTGGTTGGTCGTCTGCTTGCGTCAGTGTACTGTTGAACTGATTTTGCAGAAGCAGGAGGCCAAACGCAGGTTCTGTTTCAAAAAGCAGAGATGGTACTGCTGTAAAGGCGCGATTTGCGTCCTTTGGCAATGGAGCCGCGACTGATCTTCAGAAGGCAGACGCGATATTTGGTCAGACTGGAAGGACGCGAATTTCTTAGAGAGACGCGACCTTCCAAATGCATTCATGGAGAGGCTGACGTGGCATGTCCATCGAGGAGGTGCGTTCTTTGGGCGCGAATTCTGTGCCATGTCATGATTACGCCGCCAGCTGGCCTAGGGAACCGGCGAAATTTCGCCTTTTGGCGCGCGGATTTCCTGGTTCATTAAATGAACTGCTCCACGTGTCGACTGCTGACTCGTGGCGGGGTTGCGACGCATGATCTTCTCCGTTCAGAAATGATTTGGTTACACGCGTCAAGCGGTGACTCGCTGCAGCGTCTACCGGGCCACGCGCCGCGTATCTTCGCGAATCCCTGTGCCTATAAAAGGCAACAGTTGGAGAGATGCATCTTCTTCTCCGAACGCACTCGCTGAGAAAAAGAATTTTCTTCTCTGTTCATCTTCGAACTTGTTCATCTCCTTGCTCGGATTTCTGATCATCAATGACACCCAAGACTAAGCCAACTGCATCGTCCTCAAAGGTGACCGTCGCCGAGGCCCAGAGGGGCGGCTCCTCCTCTGCACAGGACGTCGTTCTCCCAGGTCTCCAAGGTAAAAGGCCTCTTAGGCGGAAGTTTCGCCATTAAAGAAAGTTCAAAGAACTTTTAAGAACCCTTAACACGTGATTTTCAAATCGTGTTTGATTCCCAGACGCAGTCTTTAGGATGATAACCGAGGCGCGGGTTTGGACCCTCGCGCGCTTGAGTCCTGCGCTTCAGATTCTTCACTTAGAATATTTTCTATTTGTGAAGGGTTCAGACGCGGACTTAGTTTACAGAACGCGGATTTGATCCTTGCGTCCTGTTTCATCAGCTGCTGATTTTGATGAATCTGGCACCCGAGTCCAAGTACTTCGACATCTGGGGATGTGAAAGGAAGGGGGTTACCCTCCTTAACTTCTGGCGATTATGGTAGTGGAAAGGTTAAGGTGGATAACTCCCTTCTTTTCGCACCCCAGAAGTGACATCAAGGAGAATGTTGTGGAGACGCCGATCCCATAGGTCTGGACGCGGATTTGATAATTCCTGCGTCCAGTGCCTCTTCTGCGTGGATGCGCAGGTCTGGACGCAGATTTTATAACTCCTGCGTCCAGTGTCTCTTCTGCGTGGATGCGCAGGTCTGGACGCGGATTTGATAATTCCTGCGTCCAGTGTCTCTTCTGCGTTCGGATTGTGAACACTTAGCATTTTTTTCTATACTTTTGATAGAGTATCTAACTAAGTGTCCTTTTCTTTTTGCAGCGTCACGCCCTGCTACTTCACTCGCCAAGAAGTGCCACTTTGGTCATGTAGGTGGTGCTGACCGGGATTTGACTTTTGTATTGCAAAGGACTGTTCCTGTGACTGCTGACAAATTACCGGATCGCAGAGAGAGGCTCTCAAATGTTGACATGAGAACTCTTCGGGTGTTTATGACTGATGCAGCATTCGCAACAGATGCTGGCATCAAGCTGGAGAAGCCTGCCTTCTTCTTCGGAGATCGTATCCACGAGGGCGGCCATAGCGTGTATGACGGAACTTACAAATGGCTCCGTCAAATAAAGGGTGGAAGATTCTTTCTTCCAGACATGGAGAGGATGTTCCCGCTGTCCTACTTCCAGCATATGTCCGTCCCTCGGAAGATGGAATGGGACCTTGCTCAATATGTTCCCGAGGTCACTCTCGGTGATTTGGGCTCCCACAAAGTATACCGTCATGATAGCCATGACAGGTCAGTTATCGGCCTTTTCCCTGGATCGCGCAGGACTGAGGTTCCAGCTGGGGAGATACCACAACTTGGCACTACCTTCCTCAACGCCTTCATGGAGGCGGAGGGTGACTACCGGTTGGGTTCCGTGCGCCGGGGTGGGTCCGTTCCACGGAGAACTATTGGTGGGGCAGGATGGTCGGCTTTGTCCTTACCGAGCTCGGGGGCCTACTAAAGCGCGTGGGACTGTACTCGGCAGTCAGGGCCGTGCAGTGGGGGATCCCTCAAAGCTCTCAGAACTTCTTCGGGATTCTAGAGCGTTATAATCCTTCGACGGGGACGTTCTTCACTCCGGTCGGAGAGATGGGCCTTGCTCTGCACGAGCTGCACGAGGTCTCGGGGCTGTCGACAGGGGATATTCCCTATGAGGAATATGTCCCGACCGCTGTGGAGCTTCGCTATGTGAAGGAGGAGTTTCCCCTCATATATGAGACCTACTGGGAAGTGCTATGTCACTTCCACATTTGCGGCCAGATAACCAAATGGCGGTCGCAGGGAGTCAAGCAACTGTCTTGGGCCAGTTACTTGTTCAATAATGTCAACACCAAAGACCATCGGATAACCCGATTGGATCCCAGCTCTGACAGGGAGATCGAAGACAGGATCGACCAGGCTCCGAACAGCTTCTACACCACGGAGTCGAACGAGGATGGTTTCGACCCTGACTTGGTTTTTGAAAGCTTTCACCATCAAGCCCGGACTCCTATCTCTGATCGGGCGCTGTTGGCGGGCTTTCTGATGCTGTGGCTGAAGCGCTGTGTGGTGCCCACACTGCCGCATGAAGTCATTGTTGCTGACGTGGTGTACCCGGCGGTGCTCCTGGCTCATGGGAACCCCATAGCCCTTCTCCCGGCCGTGGCGGCTGGTATTCAGAGCGGGCTGCGGGCTCTCACTAAGAGTTTCTGCGAGCCACCAAAAACTGCAGACTCCGAGGGAAAGCCGTATGTTGACTCAGAGGGGAGTCCGACGGTGAAGCGTCCCAACCCTCGTGTCGAGCTGCCTTACACGTACCTTATTGCTTGGTACGTGATGCATTGCCCTTCTTTGATGACGGCAGCGCGTTGGAGGGAGAATTCTGTCCCTTTCGTACAGCGGTTGGAGGGTTCAAAATGGCGTGATCCTTACATATATTACGTCCAGAAGTGCCTTTCAGACCCTGCAAACTACCAGCTCAATCGCTGCCTCCTCCAGATCCCTGATGCATCTTTCGGGGATCTACTTGTTGATTCTGTTGGCCCAGATGACTTCACGAGGTTATCCGCGGGGGCCTTCTGGTGGTTGCTAAATATCCGGCCCGGATATGTGCTTTTCCGGCAAGGGACGTCATGTACCATTGAGCCGTACATGCCGAGTCGCTTCGCTCGACAGTTCGGCTATGATCAGCTCTATGTCGGGAACCCCAATGCTAGACTTGCCTTCGAAGGGAACCTGTTCGAGGGTGCTCGGGCCTGGTACTATAGTGTGGCTGGAGGGACGGGAGTATCTTTTCGTCTACCTCTCGAGGGGCCCAAGTGCCGTACGAGTTTCAGCTTCTGTACTTGGTACTCTCAAGCCATCCAAACGCCAGACTTTTTCTCGGCGTCTTCATGCATTGAGAGCATCAATGCAAGTCTCGAGGCCAGGACTGATTCTAGTAAACCGACGAAACTCGTAGAACAGTACCTGAAGGCCCAAAAGGAGGTCGGGCGAAGATCGAGGAGGGAGCCCCCAGCAGTGAGGGCGGAGCCGCGACCGGCAAGGGCAGAGCCACCAGCGACAAGGGTGGAGCCACCAGCCAGGAGGGAGGAGCCGCGGGCCAGGAGGTCTAAGCAGTTGGCGAGCAAGCGTCATCGACGCTCTGCTTCTATCGCTGAGCCTGCCCCAAAGAAGGCTCGGAGGGATTTGACGGCTGAAGTCTCTCAATCCGGAGACATCTCTGCTGGAGTTGAGGCTCCTCCTGAAGACGTCCCTGTTAGGGTTGAGGAACCGTCGGAAGATGAAGATTTCCCCACCCTAGTCCGTGCTCCTAGGTCGCGCAGCAAGACCGTGGAGGAAGGGGAGCTTGTTGAAGAGTCCACCGCCGCCGAAGATGACGAGTCACTGGAGGTTGACATAATGACTGGAGGGGATGTTGAGATTGCAGGCCTCTCAGTTCAACCCGAGCCTTCTTCTGCTCATGATGGGAGAGACGAGGCATAGCAGCCGGGGTCTCCTAGCATCTTCATTTCCAGTCTTAGGGCAGTCGACCCTAGTCCTACCACTGGGGTGATTGGAGGTAAGGTTCCTGTTGCGGAGCTTCCTCGCGTTGCGCTGTCGTCTTCTTCGTTATCGGGGGAAAGCGACTTCGAAGACGAGACCGACTATGGCGATGAACCCGCTCTTCCTGATCAGAGCAAATTCTTCCACATCTCGGAGGAGGAAATACATGAGGGTGAGCCATCGACTGCACCATCGCTGGCGATTATCCCTACTGAAGGTATTCTTTCCATCTTCTGTCTAATTTTCTCTTTGCATATTGAAGAGGATGTTCTAACATTCTTCTTTTATGCTGCAGGGCCAACCGAAGATGCTGAGGCTACAACCTCCTCGCGTATCGAGGAGATGGTGAAAGAGTTGACCCGGCCCGAGGGGATTGAGGTCTCGGCTGCTGAGATACCCTCAAAGGGGGCAGCTGTTGAAACTGGGGAGCCTTCCACTCTGCCAGAAGAGGAAGTAACCACCGAGACTGAGGAGGCTCTCACTCTGCCAGGCGAGGAGGTTACTGCTGAAGCCAAGGAGACTTCCGCTTCGCAGGATTTGACGTCTCCGGACCTCCAACCTGGTAAGGCAGCTCTGATGCTTTAAATGTTTAGCTCTTCTATCATTGTGGCTAACATCGCGATAACTTGCAGAGAGGACCGAGGGGTTCAGGTGGAGAGCCCGATGGTTGGCACCCTTCCAGAAGGCCATACAGCTCAGGTCTCGGTGGAGGTTTCTGAGGAGGTCGTGCTTACTACTCCTTCATTGGTCGTGGAGGCTCCTGCAGAGGTCGTACCTCCGGAAGCGTCAACGGCCGGTCCAGCTCTTGCTGTCTCGACGGCCAGCACGACTCTTGTGCGAGAAGATCCGCCTTATATCCCCTATCCTGTGACAGAAAAGGGTCGGGAAGCTTCCTAGGTGGTGAAGACATGGGGGAACTGGCACGTCAGATGGTGCAGCAATTCTTCGCTTCGATGGGATCATGTATTGATCTCATCTTACGTGGAAACAGCACGTTCCAATTTGCCCAGACGCTTCTTAAAAATCTGGCCGTGAACGTCGAATTAACTGGAGGCCCTTCACTTGCCAAGGCGTGTCTACGGGTGGTAGAGCAACTGGGAGACTACCTGCAGGAGCTGGAGTCTTTGGAAGATGCTGGCTCTTTTAGTGAGGCCCAGGCCACCCTGACTAGGCTCCTAGCTGCTCAAGAACGAGAGCGACAGGAAGCGGAGGCACAAATCGCTGCAGAGATCCGCAATCTCGAATATTCCCAAGCTGAATGTCAGAAACTAGCTGGCGATTCAAGGGAATCCGAGCTTGTCATGCAGAGCACAGAGCAAGTTATCATCAGGGCTCGGGACACCATTGCCAAGGCAGAAGTGGTGCTTGCGCTCAATGAGGAAAAGCTTGCTATCATCAAAAAGCAGCTAGAGGAGCAACAAGCTGCTAGGGCGCGAGCTGAAGAGAGTCTGTCTCTACATTCTTCCAGGGTGGAATCTCTGCGAACGCAGCTGGCCGCAAGAAATTTCTTATCCGAAGAGGAGCTGCGGGACCGGGCTATTATGGAAGCTGAAAGGACGCGCCAACACGAGATTCACCGCCTTAGGGAACAAATCCGTACCTTGGCGAACCAGGACATTTAGCCTTCTTTTCTTTTCCCCCTTTTTTGTAAAGAAGAGGACACTCTGTTTAGAGTGTTTGTATCCACTTTTACTGTTTATAATAAAAGTTTGAAAAATTTTGCTCCATCTTCTTTGCTCAGCTGTAGGCGAATCCAACTCCTTGGTAACTGGCACTTAGGTAAGACTAAGTTCTGCTAATGAAACGCGGCCTTGACTCTGAGTCTTCTTAATGAGGCGCGACATTGATCCATAAAGTGAGACGCGGTCGTCAGTCCACAGGAACTTAGATTTACTAAGTCCTTTTGATGAGACGCAGCGTCAATCTCAAAGTGAAACGCGGTCTTCTTGATGAGACGCAGCATTGATCCATAAAGTGAGACGCGGTCGTCAGTCCATGGAGTGAGACGCAGCGTCAATCACAGAGTGAAACGCGGTCTTCTTGATGAGACGCAGCATTGATCCATAAAGTGAGACGCGGTCGTCAGTCCATGGAGTGAGACGCAGCGTCAATCACAGAGTGAAATGCGGTTGCTAAGAAAGACGCGGATCGATCAGACACGGGATACGCAGCCTCGAGCGACTTTCCCATCTGCGTTCAATGCAGCATGACTTTAAAAGATTTTTAGGAGATCTTTGAACGTCAAGTCTTCACCGTCGATTGGGGTTCCGGGTCATCCGTTGCTTCCCAAGACGGTTATCCACGCGTCAGCCTCTTATTGGGTTCAGGCGTTAATGCTCTTGCATGCAGAACCAACGCTGACGGTTGAAAAACCGGCGCATTTCGACGGTTTCCAAAGCAGCGCTCCACGCGTCCGTTTTTGATTGGGCTTTGACAGTTGTGCGCGACGGTTCCGATTGATGCCCCATTAATGACAGTTATTAAGGACTGCCTATAAATAGAGTGCACCCTCTCCCTCTTCAACAATCCAACTTAGACTGTTTTCATTTGTTTTGCTCCGAGAGAAGTCTCGCCTTGAATTATCTTTCAGAGAACCGTCTTCATGGATGAAGGTGACCCCATGGATGAAGATGACCCAGAGCTCTCATGCCTCTGTTTGGTCTCTTCAGAAGGAATCCTCTCTCATGTCATCTTGCGCACCCGCGTTTGGATGCAGAGAGGTCAACTCTGGACAGAGGTTTCTGCTGGTATGTCACCCCGATGATGTCCATAGCCTGTATTTTGGCATAGGCATCTGAATGAAATTCTGGTGCATTCCTATTCTGGAATTTGTGCTGGTGACTTGAACTTTTCTGAACGCGGGCTCTTGACGCTGGCTTTGCTCATGGCTATTGCCTTGGCGCGTTTCAGACCTGAATCTTGCAACTCCTGTTCACCCAACAGAGAGATGGCAATTTTCGGCGTTTGAAGTTTTTCGCGTCTAGTACATTAGACGCGGGTGCAAACTGAGACCGCGTTTGAATCCTGGGAGTGGCACAGTTTTGACTCGCGTCTGTTTCTGCTGACGCGGTGGTTTGACTGTGCAGATCATTTCCGCGTCTGAAGTCCCCAATGACTGCCGCGTCTGTTACTTAGTTTTCTTTTTAAAGTATACTAAGTTCCAGATTTTCTGATTCTCTTATTTGTTCTTTGCAGGTTCGCTGGTCTCCTGGAAGAGTGCTTCAACCGGCGAGCTTGCTCAATGTTCGTTTGTAAGAGGTAAATTATGGTCCTCGTCGTTTGTAAGAGAGTAAATTATATCTCTGACGAGGACCCAAATCTCGCCAAGGTCTCTTCAGATCTCCTGCACCACTCTTGCCTGATGGCAAGAGATGGTCAGGTCAAGTATGACGGCGAGGAGGTTCCGGCGGTTGCGGTGGCGGAGAGGATCCTCTTCCTCTCCCATCCCAGAAGTAACATCAAGGACAGTCCATGTCCTTTGGATGGCCTGCTGGGGAAAGATCAACTCTTGAACGAAGGGTTGCAGGCTCTTCTGTTGCCACCGGACCTCAAGAACACCATTGCTCCTGGCTTAGTCAGCTAGGGCGCTTTCGAGGTTGGCGTCGTGCATCAAAGTGCAATCGGTTCCAACAGTCGCCACAATTCGGCACTTCTCCAGACATCATGCACTCAGGATCAGATGCGGATTCAAGGAGTGAGTACGGCCTCAGAGAGAGAGAGGGACTTCTTTGTACTCCTTAATTGTAACACTCAATCTTATTGTATAAGAGAGCGTTTTGTATCACTTTCATGTGTTTGGATATGAATAAAAGTGACACTTTTCTTTTTGCCTCTTTCTGTTGTCTTGAATGTTTGTTTTAGAAGCAAAAGAATGATTTTGGTGGACCTGCCACTTTGTAAAAGAAAGTGACAGGGGGAATGCGTACTCCCAGAGAAGGTGAATTTTTGTCAAGTGTCTAGGATTGACTTGATTCAAGGTCAGCTGGGGAATTCGATAAAATATTGTCAGCGGTGTAATGTTAACCTAACAATGTCTTTAGGTGGACCTGTTATTCTGTTGAAGAGAATAACAAGTGAAACTAGACCCGCGAGGAATCTAGTAAAGCTTTTACCGTTAGAGGTGTGATATTAACTTAACGGGTTGGAGATAGTCTTGTCAGAAGTGTGGTGTTAACTCGACAAGGATGTGAGTCAGAGGTGTGATATTAACTTAACTCAGAACGTCACTGTCATAGGTGTAATGTTTAACTTAACAGTGAGGTAATGCTAGAGGTGTGATGTTGAACTTAGCATTGGTCATCTCGACTTAGACGAGGAAGTCGAGGAACGGTCATGGCCATAGGTGTATTGTTGAACTTAGCGATGACTCGGATGCTAGAAGTGTAGTGTTAACTTGGCATCGTCCATTTCAGCTTCGATACGGAAGTCTGAAGAAAGGTGACTATCAGAGGTGTGATATTAACTTGACAGGCACTCGATGTACTGCTTAGAGGTGTAATGTTTAACTTAACAGTAGTTTGTCAGAGGTGTAATGTTAACTTGACAAGAATTGGCTCGTGATAAGAGCAATTTGAGGACCTGTCATTCTATTGATGAGAATTGACAAGTGGAATTTGAAATGCCAGAGGTATAGTGTTAACTTGGCAAATTTGAGAGTTTGTTACTCTATGCAGAGTTAACAAGCAAAGTTTATACCCGACAAAGGGTATTCATTACCAGAGGTATAGTGTTAACGTAGTAATGATTGCACTTTGTGGTCCTACCATTCTATGGATGAGAATTGGTAAGGGATTTTGGAGGAAAGAGTGGACTCGAGTCCACTTAGGATTTTTAGCAAACCCTCAGCTATCAATGGATTTGACATGCCTTTACCAACTACCGTTTGAGTTGGGCTAGCCATGCTATTCCCCTCAGCATGGTGAGTTGTCGAGGACTTATGTTGGGCTTAAAGGCCAACATTTTCCTCTATCCTTAGCCGTCGAGGGCGTCGGATCAAATGGGAACGTGTCCCTTAGGATTTTTAGCAAATCCTCAGCTGTCAACGGGTTTGACATGCCTTTACCAACTACCGTTTGAGTTGGGCTAGCCATGCTATTCCCCTCAGCATGGTGAGTTGTCGAGGACTTATGTTGGGCTTAAAGGCCAACATTTTCCTCTATCCTTAGCCGTCGAGGGCATCGGATCAAATGGGAACGTGTCCCTTAGGATTTTTAGCAAATCCTCAGCCGTCAACGGGTTTGACATGCCTTTACCAACTACCGTTTGAGTTGGGCTAGCCATGCTATTCCCCTCAGCATGGTGAGTTGTCGAGGACTTATGTTGGGCTTAAAGGCCAACATTTCCCTCTATCCTTAGCCGTCGAGGGCGTCGGATGTTTAATCAGAGGTGTACTTTTAACTTGATCGGAAGAAGGGTACTATTAAGGATAGTACTTCTTCAAGAATTTGCCATTGATCGGCATCATGAGTGTATCGCCATTTGAAGTTATGAGGCGATATGATCCATTTGAGTAGACTGACTCTACTACAAATGGTCCCTCCCATTTGGGCTGAAATTTTCCTTTTGTCTTGTGCGTCATGACCATGGGTCTTCGGACAGCTAAGACAAGGTCGCCTTTCTTGAAAGTTCGCGCTTTGACTTTCTTGTTGAAGGCTCTGGTGATACGAGCTTGGTAAAGCTCGATTTGTTGTTGGGCCTGCAAACGCTTGTCGTCTAAGGCTTCCAACTCCTGGAGTCGCTGCTGATGCTTCTCCTCAGTTGTCATTTCCGCTGTCAAGGCGACGCGTAGAGAGGGAATTTGTATTTCCAATAGAAGGACGGCTTCGCATCCGTATACCAAGGAAAATGGCGTGGCTTTAGTTGGGGTTCGCACCGTTGTGCGGTAGGCCCATAAGCATTCACCCAGCTTGTCGTCCCAGTCTCGTTGACTTTTCGAGACGAACTTTTTGAGAAGCTTGCCAATAGTCTTGTTGAAGGCTTCTGCAAGACCGTTAGCAGCAGGATAGTATGCCGTTGAGGACACACTCTGGATTCTGAACTTCGCGCAGAATCTCTGGAAAGCCTGGCTGATGAACTGGGGTCCATTGTCATGGATGATACGCCGAGGCACACCGAAGCGGTAAATAACGTGATGTTTCACGAACTTGATCACGTTAGAAGATTTCACCTCTTTCAAAGGGATAGCTTCGGCCCACTTAGAGAAGTAATCGGTTATCGCCAGAATGAACCGATGTCCTTTCGATGATGGTGGGCTGATAGGGCCAACCACGTCCATCCCCCACATTTCAAACGGCCAAGTAGAGGTCGTAGAGTGGAGGTACCCTGGTGCTTGATGGATGAAATCGCCGTGTATTTGGCAGGCGTAACATCTCTTAGCATAAGCGACAGCATCGGCAATCATTTTGGGCCAATAGTAACCCATCCTTTGGAGTCGATGTGCCAATTTCGGGCCAGGTTGATGAGCTCCACAAGTACCATCGTGGGCCTCTTTCAATACTCCTTGGGCTTCTTTTGATGAGAGGCATCGGAGCAGGATCCCGTCATGCGATCGACGATACAATGTTCGCGAAATCGCATTATAGTAGAATTTGGGGGCTTTTCTCCGAATGGCGGCCGCGTCCTTGGTGTCTTCGGGCAGAATGCCGTATAAGACAAAATCAATGTAGGGGAATCGCCAGTCTTTAAGCCCTGAAGCGGTCGACACTTCAAGTGTTTCTTTACCGCGATGATCTTCCGCTGACCCCGGGTAGTCTCCGAGGGGAATTTTTGGACAGTATAGGTCGTGGCTATAGACGAATACTTTCTCCATTGCTCCAGCTGGAAGAGCTAAGGAAGCAGCGAGGGATGCGAGTGCATCCGCATGTGCATTTTGCCTGCGCGGTACATGGTCGATGTAGAAGTTTGAAAACCTTTCGGCCATGTGAATTGTCGCGTTGTAGTAGGGTACTAGATCTTCATGTCTGGCCTCGTACTCTCCGCGAACTTGGCTGACGATGAGTTTAGAGTCACCGTAAGCCTCGAGATTTTTAACGCCAATCTCATCGGCGAGCTGCATCCCAATCAAAAGAGCGTTGTATTCCGCCACGTTGTTGGAACAAGGCTCCGTTAGCGAGACAGCTCGGGGGATCACATAATTTTGTGGGGAGACAAGTACTACTCCTACCCCCGCCACTACGTGTCTCTTTGGGCTTGTCCTTGATGCACCGTCGAAGAAAGTTGCCATACTTGACTTTCGAACAACGTCTGAGTCAGGCAGACTTCGGCGGCCTCGTCTGGGAGATCCTCATAGAGTTTGGCTGCCCTCGGATCTGGGTGTTCAGCTAAGAAGTCTGCCACCGCTTGCCCCTTAATAGCCTTTTGTGGCAGAAAATGCATCTCATATTGTGATAGCAATATGGCCCATTTTGCCAGCCGGCCATTTAGTGAAGAAGGCTTTGTCATAAGTAACCTCAGAGGGTTGACTTTTGATATGACATTTATAGTCTGGCCTACCAGATAGTGTCGCATTTTCTGAATGGCGAACACTAGTGCCAAACATTCCTTCTCGATCGGGTTGTACCGATGTTCGGCTCCGATCATTGTTCTACTCAGATAGTAGATTGCCTGTTCTCATCCTTGTTCATCATTCTGAGCTAGTAGAGCTCCCAGGGAATGATCCATTGCTCGGACGTATACCAGGAAAGGCTTTCCGGACACCGGAGCTGCAAGAACTGGTGGTTGGGTGAGGTAGTGTTTGATCTCCTCAAACGCTTTTTGACAAGTGTCGTCCCAAATGAATGAAACACCCTTTTTCATCAGCTTGGCGAAGGGTTGGCATCTCCCGGAAAGGTTTGATATGAACCTGCGGATGTACGCCAATCGTCCTTGTAATCCCCTGAGCTCCTTGAGGCTTCTGGGGGGTTGCATCTCTTGGATAGCGCGGACTTTCTCTGGATCCAAATAGATTCCTGTGGAAGTCACAACAAATCCTAGGAATTTGCCACTGGCTACCCCCAGGAAGGATTTGGTGGGGTTCATCTTCAATTGATGAGCCCGCATGATGTCGAAGACCACCTTCAGGTCTGCTATGTGATCACCTTTAGTGCGACTCTTCACCGCGATGTCATCGACATAGCATTCCATCGTTTTCCGCATTTGCTGATGGAAAATGGCGTTCATGGCCCTTTGGTATGTTGCCCCTGCATTTTTCAGTCCGAAGGGCATGACGGTGTAACAATATACCCCTAGAGGAGTCCTGAAGGAGGTATGCTTTTCGTCATCGGGATACATCTTGATTTGATTGTATCCTGAGAACCCGTCCATAAAGGACATTCGCTCGAATCCACAAGTATTGTCAATCATGACATCTGTGATTGGCAATGGGAATTCGTCTTTGGGCAGGCCTCGTTTAGATCACGGAAGTCGATGCAGATCCGGATCTTTCCATTCTTCTTGGCAACGGGGACGATGTTGGCTACCCAGTCGGGATGTTGTTCTTCCCGGATGAAGCCAGAATCGATGAGCTTTCTGACTTCTGATTGAATTGCCTCCATTATCTCTGGACGGAACCGTCGCTGCTGTTGTTTAACAGGCTTCATGTCCGGATTGATGTTGAGGCGATGCATAGCCACTTGAGGATCAAGTCCAGGCATGTCCTCATAATTCCAGGCGAAGACATCTATATACTCTTGTACAAGAGATATTAGATCCTTCTTCTCTGGAGGCGACAGGCCGTCACTTATGAAGATGGGCTTGGGGTTGGTCTCATCTCCTAGGTTGATCTGAACAACCTTGTCATCTGTGGGTGGCTCACGCTGTTCAAAGCGGATATCCCAAAGAGCATTCAAATGTTTGATCCAAGGATCTGTATCAGGTTGGATCATTTCTTCAACTTCATCTTCCAGATGGCCTGTTGAAACCATGTTTACTGAAAGCCCTTTGAAGATGTTGCCGACACTGACATCTGACTCCCATGATGACGTGTCTGAAGAGCAATTGTTGCTCGACGATTCTTGAGGATCAGAGGCTGATGGGACCGGAGTTGATACATATCCCAACCCCCTGCGCGTCCGATGATAATAATCGGGGGCCTTCCCTTTTGGTACAAAGATCGAAGTAGCGTCCTCCTTCCTTTGCCGAAGTTCAACCGGGCTTGTTGGTTATATCGTACCCCATTTGCTTCATCATTCTGAGTGCTTTCGATTCATAATGGTCGAGCTGAGGGGATTCCTCCTCGCTTTCCGATTCTTTGCGGGGCATTGGTTCAGACGAGATTCGCCCAAAAAGTATTGGTCTTTGGCCTTTTCGTCTTGCCGGAACCAAGAATATAGATTCCTGCGCATCGCCATTATCCTGGTATGTCCCGAAAGATGATTTTACTGGTACATGCAATGATGTCAAAGCATCCATTGCCGACCAGATGTCATCGTCTACGTCGGTAGTAGTATCCGACGGTATTGAATCGGATGCACACGCAGAAAAATATTCAAAGTCTAGATTCTCATTAATATACCAACCGCCTGCATCATCGGTGGTATTATCAACATCGAGCTTATTAGTGCTCTTTACAAGTGGTTTTAACTCCCACAGGCACTTTTCTTGCTCGGGCTCAGTGTCAGCCTCATTACCAGAGTCTGGCGCCTCTGGTTGCGGGGTTTCGTCCACCGGATCCTGATATAAAAGGGAATCCGTGAAATAATTCTCGACTCCCTTAAACGGATACCTTTCGGCAACCAACGTTTGCACCTTCCCACTCGCATCAATGTATTTCATGACTTGGTGAAGAGTGGAGGGAACGATGGAGTTGCAGTGGATCCATGGTCGTCCTAGCAGCAGATTGTAGGAAGTGTCGGCGTCGATGACATAGCATGTCACCTTCGACTTGAGGCTCCCAATCTGGCACTTGAGCTTGATCTTCCCCATTGGACGGGTGCCGTTGGCATTGAACCCGTAGATGGTCGTCTGTGTAGGGCTCAGACGGTGGGTAGGGATGCCGAGGTGTTGCATGACTCGGCGGGGCATAATGCTCAATGCGGACCCTGGATCTACCTGAATGCGGTTCACCTCAGATGATCCGATGTAACCTGTGAAGTACAGGGGTCGATCATGTTTCCCTTTCACCTGCATATCATCTGCCGTGAAGGTGATGCAGGGGGCATTCTGGGAAGTGTGGAGGCAGTCCTCTACATCTTCCTCCTTCGGCACCTGGGTCACGAAGGCCTCAGCATTTGCCAGAGCTTCTTGCAGAGCCTCTCTGGTTGACTTTGATAGCCTCAGGAGTTCATACAAGGTGATGCGTGCCGGGATGTTGGCTAGTTGAGCCAAGACATCGAAGTGGTAAGGTGTCGAGGATCCTTCCGCTGCACCTTTTGGAAGGGCTCGAGAGAATCGAGTCTCCTTCTGCTTTGCCACCGGTGGCTTCGTGGAGGGCTTGGCTGGTTCTACGGCTGGTTGCGGAGAAGCCGCTGCCGTCTCGCCGTACTGCTTCAAGTATGCCTGTCCTGAACGGGTCCCCGCCATCGGTTGGCTGGGCTCTGCGGCCAGGACTATTGTTTCCTCTTCTGAATCAGTCAGCGAGGGAACATCATCCTCTGCTTCTCGGGAGGAAGCACATACCACATGGCAGGACGAAGCTTTTGCCTTGCCTTTGGACTTCCTGTTGGTTACAGTAGTCCATTGTTGTTCATTGACGAGGTCAGGGTGGACCCACATGGTTTCCCCCTGAGGTGTAGGGACAGCTACCAAGCCCTTCTCCTGCTGCTGGTGAGGGTCTGTGTTGACCACTCTTAATTCTCCCCTTGGAATAGGAGTTACCCCCGCAGGCGTTGGAGGTTGTCTCCCGAACTGGAGAACCGACGTTACATTGGCCGTGACCTTCTTCTGCTCTGGTCGGAGCTTTAACACCTCCGCGTCAATCAGAGCCTGAAGAATGTCCTTGAAGATGTAGCAGCTTTTGGTAGGATGTCCCAACATCCTGTGGTACATGCAGTAGTTGGGATTGTCGGTCTTGCCGACTTCCTCCGGGCGTCTAATTTCAGGGAGCTTCAGTCGATTGCTCTTGTTGAGTAGCTTGAAGAGCGAATCGACGTGTTCCTCCTTGAAGGAATACTGCTTGTTGGGGCGTGGCTGGCTTGAAGAGCCACTTGCCCTGCCTGTTTGAGGTTTGGTGGGAGATTTGGTCTCCGTCGCCAAATTATCCTTCCGCTTCGTCTGGAGGGAGGTGTCTGGTGCCGGTGCACGCCTTGTCGACCTTTCCGGCTGCAGCTTGCCTTCCTCTGCCTTGACACGGGCAACAATCTCCTCAGCCTGTTCACCTTGTTGGACTAACTGCTTCCAGGTGCGGCTTTCAGCAACTCCTATTTGAGCAAGGAGTGAGGTTTGGAGATTGTGGCGGCATGTTTCCACCAGGGTGGCCTGGGTCATACCGCTTGGGCACCGGAGTGCCGTGTTCTGAAATCTTTTCACGAAAGATTTGACGGACTCCCCTCTCCGCTGTTTGGTAGCTAAAAGGGTGGGCATTGTGACTTCGGAGTCGTCTTCGAAGAAGCGTGTCAAGAACAGCTTCTCTAGATCCCCCCAGTTCTTGATAGAACCCTCCGGGAGCTTCATAAACCACTCAAAAGCCAACCCTTTCAGGGTGCCGATGAACAGTCGCGCCAGGATGGCGTCATTATCTACCACATTCCCGGTCTGGGATTTGAAGTAGTAAATGTGCTGGTTGGGTGACCCCTTCCCGTCGAATGCTTGGAGGGTTGGAGCCATGAACTTAGGAGGGTATGGAACTAAGTCCCACTCAGCCGGATAGGGCCGGACCACTCCAGCTTCTTGGAGGTCCTTGCGATTGGCAAGGGCCTCGAGGCGTCGTTCCAATTGACTCATCCTCTTAGCATGAGTCTTCTCCTGGTCTTGGTCGCTTCTTGCCTGCGACGAGGGCTTGGACACATCCGAGGTAGATCGTCGTGTCTCGTCGGAAGGTTCGGAGGGTGGGCTTCCTCCCTTTCTCCCTTTCCCCTTCGGCCGTCTAGGAGGAGATCTCGCTCTTTCTTCAAGCAATTTCTCAAGCATATGCTTGAGGGAGTCAATGGATCTCTGTTGAGAGGCGATTATATCCATCTGGTGCTTCTGCGTCTGTTCTAAACGCCTGGCCGTCTCCTCAGGAGTGTCTGCCATGTAGGCGGAAGCCTCCTTCTCGACGGAAGAGTTTGAAGCCTGCGACTCCACTATAGCGGAGTGAGAATCACCCATTCTAATGCCGCGGGCTAAGGCATTATAGTCAATTGGGGGAATGGCCCCTGTCCGGGTGCGAGTGTGTTGATACACCCCCTCCGGCTCAGAGTCAGATTCCTCTGAGTTGACCATTGGTTGTTTTCCCTTGCTTCTGCTAGTCATGTTTGCAGTAAGCTCCGGGTATTCAACATCTGAGAAGGTTCTCCTCCTGTGGGAGCGTCTTCTTTTGGCTGACGGGGGAATCAGGGTCAGCTGTCTGATTAAGGACTGCTGGTGCACGCCTGATCCATAATGGCATCCAGAGAGCATATGGATGAGTTGCTGACAGCAGCATGACGAAGTGGCTTGATTGGCACTTCTTTTCCTTGTCAAATAATCCCTCAAATCCGTGGGAGGGGGATTAAAGAGACTGGTCTCGCAACGTCGAAGACGGGAGACAGTCATGTGCTGTTCAGCCTGGACGCAGACTTCAGGGACGCGGCTCTCATGACGCGGCTGTATGACGCGCGCGCGAGTCTCGCGTTGCTGCCTGATGCGTTTAGGCAGAGTTGCTTGAGAGAGAGTGGGCTGCTGGGCCCCACGCCTATGAGTGCGTACTTCCTGCGTTTGAAAAGACGCGGAGGTTTCACCCTGGCGTTTGATGAGTTGGTCCTCAGAGGACTCAACTTGAGGGGTCTCGCGTTTGGGTCGCCAAACGCGGATCTCACGCACTGGACGAGGTGCGGGCAAGGCATCAGATTGTACGCCGCGTCCACCCCCAGTCAGACAACCAACGGTTCCGACTTGGAGTTGACGCGCGCGTCTCCTCTGTCGACGCTCAGCATTCCGGTTGCGTCGAGGAGGTGGAGAGAAACCAACAACATCCTGATTTATAGAACCAAGAGTGTTCACCACGCGGGTCTCCTGAGAGACGTTGACGCGGGTATTCTGCGCGACGCAGTTGATCGCAGCAGCAGTGGTGCCTGGGACCACGCGGGCCTTCTGGGAGGCGTTGGCGCGTGTGTTCTGCGCGACGCGGTTGATCGCAACAGCAGTGCTGGAGGTCACGCGGGCCTTCTGGGAGGCGTTGGCGCGTGAACTTGTCTTGGCACAGTGGGCATCGGCACCCGGCAGAGCCTCAGATTGGGCTTCGGGTAGCTTCTCAGTTGAGACCCTGCGGCAGACGCGGGTCTTTGGGCTCTTGGAGCCAGAAGAGAGGAACTCTTCATACTTCGCCTGGTCGAACTCGACAACGAGTGTTTCGACCATCTTCCCCTTACGGAGAACATCATCCTGCGCCACGATCTGTTCGTCAGTGACGAAAGTAGTCCCCAGCGGAGTCGCCATCTCTTGTTTGACACGGAGAGGGGGTTGGCTGGCGTAACGTTTCCTGGAATCAGATGGAAAAGATTACAGCCGGCTTAATCTTCCGGTTACAAGGGAGGGGGAATATTGAATCTTGAATTCCCCCTTTGTTTAGTGCTGGGTTCTTCGTGTGGCGGTGGAGAGTGAATCTTGTTCTCCGTTGACCGGATGACTGTTCGGACCGTCGGGGATCTTCTCTTCGGTCGGTAGAGGGAGTAACTCAGCTCCGTCTACCAAAACTCTAGAAGAGGAGGTAGGCGAAGAGCGGCTAGTACTCAGTAAGCTTGCTGAAGGGTTTTCTCTCTCTCTGTCGATGATCTCTCTTTTGCCCGATAATCGTCGTCCTCCGATAATTGTCGACCTAATTCTCGTCCCCCTTCAATAGTGACGGGACTATTTATAGGGTTTTTAGGGGGTGATCGTGCCCCTAAAAGTGCTCCACGATGAGGGCCAACTTCCCCGCTACATGGGCGGTGGATGGCGCCATAATCGGGGTAGTTGCAACCGAGACGTGGGTGTCGAGCCGACGCGCCTTGATGCTGAGACGCGGGCTTCGGGCCGACGCGCCTTGATGCTGAGACGCGGGCGTTGAGCCAACGCGCCTTGATGCTGAGACGCGGGCTTCGGGCCGACGCGCCTTGATGCTGAGACGCGGGCGTTGAGCCAACGCGCCTTGATGCTGAGACGCGGGCTTCGGGCCGACGCGCCTTGATGCTGAGACGCGGGCTTCGGGCCGACGCGCCTTGATGCTGAGACGCGGGCTATCTCTCGCGTCTTGATTGTCACATTTAGCCTTGCGCCTGGATCTTGGATCTCTGTGTTTTGGTGGCTTGTCTTGGTGATTTTTAGACAGCCTACAGGGATGTCACGTTGTAACCTTATTTTTCTCTATAAATAGAAATGCACAGTAATTAGGGTTTAACAAAGAAGTGAGAGCTATTGTAAAAGCGGATGTGAGGTTTTTTTTCTTTTCCCTGTAATCTCTCGATAATAGTAAATTTGCGAGTGACTATGTGATTTTTCTTGTTTCGGGTTTTCACGTAAATTCTGGTATTTTGTGTGTATTGTCTTATGATAGATCTGCGATCTTGTGCATCGTTTCTGATCTGATCTGTTCTTATTTGTCGTCATCGTGAAAGCCTTGCCCCAACAACTGATATTAGAGCCTTTGGTTCGAGATGGCTGATGAAGGAAAGATCAGACTCGAATGATTCAATGTCGTGAAACTTCGTGTTCTGGAAGATGTAGATCGAAGACTGCCTGTATCAGAAAAATCTCTATCTTCCTCTCGGTGGAAAGACCCTCAAGTCAAAGGAGATATCCGATGGCGAGTGGGAAATCCTAGATCGGAAAGCCCTAGGGGCGATCAGATTGTCCCTCGCATCAACAGTTGCCTTCAACGTCTTCAGGAAAAAGACGACCAAAGACTTGATGGCAGCACTATCGAAGATGTACGAGAAATCATCGGCATCAAACAAGGTATTCTTGATGAAGAAATTGTTCAACCTAAAGATGGCTGACAGCGGAAGCGTTACTGAGTGTCTCAATGAATTCAACACGTTAATAAGCCAGTTGGAATCGGTTGAGATTAATTTGAAGATGAAATCAAAGTGCTGGTTCTGTTGTCCAGTCTGCCGGAGGCCTGGGACGGTCTCATGATGACGGTAAGTAATTCCTATGTGAGAGGAACTTAATGTTTGATGATATGATGGGTGTACTTAGCGAAGAGGCTCACAGGAAGTCTTCGAGGTCGGCTGAGACATCAGGGAGTGCCCTGAGTGTCAATCTGAGAGGGAGGTCTGGAATAGAGATAGAAAAAGAATGGGAGGTCAAAATCCAAGTCGGGGAAAGGTATATCCAAGTCAAGGGGTACAAGATGTAGGCGGTGCTGTGAGATGGGGCACTTAGGGCTGTATGCACAGGAATGTCTACATCTGTATGAAATAAAGGTTTAATTGCTACTTGTATTAATCCAAAATGTATGTACCGAAATCCTTCTTTAGAAATTCTTGTAATGCTAAGGGAGATAATAGTTGAATGGTTTGAAATTTATTTTGAATATTAAATGTTTCTTCATGAATTTTAATTAAGTATGATGTTTTGAAGTCAAATGTTCTATACTATAAATGTTGTCTATTTTTTCATTTAGAATTTTCCATTCTAAATAGTCTTCATGAATTATGTCCTCTCTACTTCTTATTATCTTTTTATTTGATCCTGAGGATGAATTGGAACCTAGAAACACTTTTCTAACAATATTAGTCATTACTAATGCGTAATAACTGCGGGGTTAACCTTTTAGTCGACTGGAATACGGGAACACAATGCCTGGAACACCCTATCTCACGGGCTTACCAACGGACTTACAAGCTTACCAACGCTTACCAACGCCTACTAAAAATTAACATTGCCTCTTAGTATGCACTAATGCTAACTAACATGCAAGAATCATGGCTCTGATACCAGTAAGATACCCAGGGGACAAGATAAGGAAATAAGAAGGAAGTAATTCAGATAGAGTAATATCAAGAAGACAAGATGGAATGGAAATGATGATAATATTAATATAAAAGGAAATTACAAGAAATTACAAGATGGAATACTTACAATCTTTGTCTTGATATAATGACTGTGAAATTGAATACAAGAGGTACAAGTTGGAAATTAATGCTGAGAAGGTTGAGGTTGGAAGTAATGGTCTAATTGGGTTCTGCTAATTGTAGGTGATAGTAGGCGATGATCGTTGATGAATGAAGTGGATCCTTATTTATAGAATGAGTCATAGCTTCTGGAGAATCCTTTGTTTGCATTGATGTGATTTGAGGTGACTTGGCTTTTTGACTTTGCATGAGGAATCTGCTTTATTAGTTTTCTGTCTTGTCGATTGAATGCTTTATCTGGAGTGCTGGAGGAATCCTTTTTGCTTTGTGTCTTGTTGATTGACTGCTTTGTCTGGAGTGCTGGAGGAATATGCGTTGCTTTTGTGTCTTGTTGATTGACTGCTTTGTCTGGAGTGCTGGAGGAATATGCGTTGCTTTGTGTCATGTTGATTGAATGCTTTGTCCGGAGTGCCTTGTTTGATTTATGCCTTCTGCTTTTGACTTTTGAGCTGGAGGGAATCTGCTTTGAATTGTGCGTCTTTGGAAGTAATGGCTGTCCATTCTGCTTTTGTTGGTGGGATGCGTCAGTGATTTGTCTCTTGTCGTTTGATGAGGGTAGAATAGAGCGATTGCCCTTTTCATCTTTGGCTGTTAGGCTAGTTAGGCCATTTTGTCCTTGTTAGGCTATCTTGTCCTGTTTGGCCATTTTGGAGAGTCTTTGATTTTTGAAGTTTGTTGGCTGGATGCATTTTTGAAGTTTGTTGGCTGGATGCATCTTTGAATACTTTCGTCTTTTGAAGTGTAAGGAAGAAATCTGCAGGGAAAGTGTTAGTAAAACTTTTTTTTTACATATCGTAGGGATCTTGTCCACCGATTGGATCTATGGAGGGATCAATGGATGAGGAGGATGTGGTGGAGCTTGCACGGGACCCTTTGAGTTGCTTTTGGAGTTTCTTAAATTTTTGAAATTTGAGGAATTACCGGAATTCGTCGTCTGAGTCAGAGTCTTCTTGAATGATTACTGGAGTTTTATGAGTGGATTTTGAGTGATGGGAGAAGCTGTCTTCTTAGCAATCTGTTGAATTTGATGATGAAGTTTTTGCGGTGTTGATGAATTCAGTAACGGTGATATCAGAACAGATCTCTTGATTGAATTTGTCCCACCATTTAATTTTGAATTCTCTGAAGAGGCTCATTGGGAATTTATCTGCAATACTGTAGTGTTGGGTAACTTTGTAACTCCAGCAGAAAATCCATGGGACCTTGAATTCTTTGTAGAATTGTACTATCTTTATATAGTGCAACCCTTGGTTTTGAGCTAGTAAAGATTGAATCCTTTGAGTACTGTAGGTGGTAGAATGTCTGTTGTAGGTCCGTATGAATGCCACCATTCGTAAAACCATATTGAAAAATCATCTGGCAGTTTGAATGAAAGGTGAAGAACCATGAATGATCAAATGGTCTATAGAGAAATGCACGATACCAGGCCATCCGATAATCATGATAGTTGTAACCTTTTGGAATATAATTGACTGTAAAGTCCTTCATCGTAGCATATGATACCCATTCTGTTGGTTTAATTACTCTCTTGATGATGCATTTGGAGTAGGAAATCTTGTCAGGATTAGTTTTGTCCAGAGTATGATATAACTCAATGGAGCCAGAATCAACTAGGACAAGTTCATAGTACCTTTGGTTTTTGAGGGGTTCATCAGAAATCCATTGACAACCAATTGGTAGAATTTTATTAACAAAGGAATTGAGAGTTTTGTAATCAGGGACTTCAGTGAAATTGGTAAGAAGTAAATGGTCTGGATGTTTCTTTGTAAAATAGAGGGATGAATCGGATGTTGACTGAGGTTTTGAAGTACATTGAAATTTTGAGGAAGGGGATTGAGAAGTCATGGCATAAGGGAGAGGAGGAAAGTTACCTAAGATTTGAAATCTATTGGGACTTTGAATGGGTGAGGAAAATGATGAGACTTTGATCTCATAATCTTTGAATTGACAGTCTTTTGAATAGGAGATTTTTCTCTGTCGGTACTCATTTTGAATCTGTGATTAAAATTTCTTGAGTTAGAAAATCAGGTAAGGAATTATTTGAACTAGAAAGAATGAACGTGGCTGATTGATAATAAATTAGGAAAAGGAGTCTTTATTCAAAGGATCATTTTGAAATTTAGAAATGTATTGAACAATGAAAAGAATTTCTTTCTTGATAGTAGGATAGGACTTTTGAGAACCTAACCAGACACCTGAACGAATCTATGTTGACTCCGATTTCTTACCTAATTTGGACCAATTTCTTGAGCCAATATTTATTCCCATATCAATAGATCTAGAAATTGAATCACCAATTTTTGATAGTCACATTCCATTGATAGGAAAAGAATGTGAAATTAAATTCTTTGATTTGGACTCAACTCTTGAACCAAACCAAATCTTGAACCCAAAGTTAAATTTTTCGAGTTAGTAATGGTTCTCGAACCTATCACTCTTGAGCCCAAGTCGACCATTCCACTAAGTTACATTCTTTGGTTTGACATAAGTATTGACCATGATGACTCCGTGATGATTTTTCAAGACTGGTCATGTAAAAGGAACAATTTTCATGATAGGATCTTTCATAATCCTATTCATATTGAGGATTGTAAATAAATATAAAAGAGGTCAATAAAGGTGGGCTCCGTGAACCACCACATTACCTCTATTGGGTAGCAATGATTGACCCAATCCGATCACCACCGGAGCCACCACTTAAAAGGTAATATTGTTCTTCCCTTTCTTCTTTTGCATGCATTTATGCATTCATTCATACATTGAGGACAATGCATGAGATAGATGTGGGGGAGGGTTTTAACATAATATAGGTTTTCCTTTTATTTAAAAAATAAAAGAATTAACATTTTTTTGCTTTTAAAAATTTTTTGAAAAGAGAAACAATATTTTGACCTATTTTTTTGTAGGAAAGTAAGTTAATTTTAAGGATAGGAGAATAATAATTAAGATTTCTTATATTGGCTAAAATAAGATTATTTGTTTGATTTCTAGGATCAGGAAGAAAATTTAAAAAAGTAATTTAGTCTTGAATTTTACCTTGATGAAATATGCATACTTTACACACACACACTTAGGGTTCAAAAATAAAGATTCTTATACCTTATTAAAAAAAGAAAAGAGGAAAAAAATATATATGTCAAAAATTTTCTGATTAAGCTAGGTACTTGTGCCTCATAAAGTATAAGTATTCACGCCTAAAAGTGATCCATATAATAAATAAAATCCTTAGTTTTGTGAAATTTTTTGCTCAAGTCCTTGGGTTGTTTTCTCACCTGGTACCCTATGACCGTACGGCTTAGGCGTCACCGACTAAAGGCTCGTTACATGGGCAGATTAGAACGCCGAATAGAACTAAAGAATAATACCACAAAAATGTAAAAAAGAAAGAAAATAAGGTATAAGAGTTAAGTTAAAGAATTTCGAGTCAAAATTTTACGGTCATGAACATGCATATGACTTAGAGTAAATTAATAGACTAGATAATAAATACAATTTGACTCCTTACCTTGATTGATAACAAGTTTTTGAATAGAGACTAAGTTTAGGAATGAAAATTTCGATATTCCTATAACTTATATATTACTTGAACTCTTACAATAATACTTCAAATATTTTCTCTCTCTTTAAAATGCTTTTCAAAAATACTAACACTTTGTTTTTCTTTCTTTATAGATTTTGTGGGTGTAATCCACTAAATACCCTCATGAGATAAAACTCGTCCTCTAGGTGTAACCTAGAGCTTTAACGGCTTATTGCACATGTTCAGTGTAATCGGGTGGCTTGCGAAAGTGGTCTAATAATTCTTAAGTTTTCTTGTTTTGGTAGAGGACGAGAAAAATATAGGTGTAGGGATGTGATCATACATGTATTTTGTATTCTTTTTATTACACTCCTACATTTATCGTGTAATAAATCTGCTAATTTTTTTGTTTTAAATGTTTGTTTTGTAGAAGATAATCATGAAGAGAAAGAGGATTAAACCAAATAAATACCAGTTAAAATCAGATTTAACTAGATCTATTTGGTTAGCTGAGGATGATTTCAGATTCAGTCAATTAAAATCACATTTTGGTGAATCAATTCGATTAAATTTAAAGATCAATGAAGATATCGTCAAATCAAGAGATCAAACGGAGAAATTGAAAACACACATAGGGGGGTGAATTGGTGTAGTGCTAATCTAATGACAAATAATGCAGAATTTAAACTTTTACGTTAATTAAAACTTTTACACTAACACACAATGTATAACTAAGAGCGAGCTCGAATTTCCCGTGAATGGCTCTGGAACTTCTCCTCACGATTCCTCTAAATTATGAGTTGAGGTGCTTCAATAGCTCTCTTGGTGAATACTAGTGTGAACACATAAATAATATCTAGTATGTGTGAATATAAGCAATAATAACAATGAAATATATAAAGAGAGTAAAGAGTTGCGAGATAGAGAGATCCAAACACAAACATAAGGATATGCTCGAGGTTCGAGCCACTACTCTACGTTCCCCGCCTTCACACAGAAGGATTTCACTATGTTCACTAAGGACTTTCCACAAAGGGACCTCTACCGAGAAATTACAACTTACAAACAAGGAGTACACAACTCTAACTCTCACACCTCTACACAAGAGGGTAGGCACAAATCTAAGTACAAAACAAAGAAAAAATTACAACTTGGTGATCACTTAGATTACAAATTATACTTGGTGATCTCAAAAGACCACAAACAAAATACCTCTCACAATACAAGATCCTTAATTGAGTTAGAACCTGCATGCAAGAATGTAGAATTTCAGAACTTAAGAATACATGTACAAGTACTAAATACTACCGCTATAGCAAGTGGCTATGCGGTCGTGATCCACAGGGAGGGACTAGCGATGGAAGCTTTTTAGTAAGTTCTCTTTTAGGTTACAAAAAATGGTTAAAACTTCTACTTTTAGTTCTTGAAAAGAAAAAGAAAAATAAGTTACAGTTAAGTTAAGAAGAAAGTGGTAGATTTAGAAGGTAGAGAAAATGACAAATGGATTTATACAAAGAAATTAAAAAGAGTGAAAAAATGGTTGGGAGATTGTGGTGTTGGTGATCTAAACTAAAAGTTAAAAGAAAAGAAAGAAAACCAAAATGAAATACTTACCCTTTTCAGATTGATGACTTACCTGAAATCCTTGCGTGTTTTACTTTGCTTCGGAGGCGATCAACACATAGCCCATAAGATCGAACTCAGTACCCATTCGCATTACATCATCAAGACAGACAAGAATGAAATGATACGAAATCTTGAGGAGGAGAACATCATCATGAAATATCAGTGGCACTCACACAAACATGGCTATACTGATGCTTCTAGATTCACTTGGATATTCATCAAAACTAAAAGAGGAAAAGTAGAAAAATAAAAAAGAAGAACATATAAACAATAAAAGGATAAAGATGTTACCTTTGATTGCTTTTAAAAACAATAAAAAAAGGAGGAGATTACATCGGGGTCACTCTCAACATAAGTCTCTCTCTCTTACTTACATGAATCTCAGTCTAACCTATACTTACAAAGAAAAAAATTACATAAAATGAAAATAAAAAGCTACACTGAAAAGAATTAAAACTGGCCTAAGAACATATCTCTGCTTCCTCGTCCCTCTGCCTCTGATATGTGGGGTATTTATAGCATAGAAATGGATAAGAAAATGAGTTGAAAGATAGGAAAAGCTTGCTATTTCTGAATTTGAATCCTCCCCTTATCTCCAAACTTGATTTGATATGGATATTCAATTCTGATCTGCAGCTTGTTTGCATATTAATCGCTGAATATAACTTAACAAATGATAAAATTAGAAAAAGTAATCAACGTAAGAGTTGTAGCACTTTAAGTCTTCTTTCTAGATCATCTTGAATCATTAGATTTGAGATTCGGTAGCGAAAGTTATGATTCAAATACTAAATAATATCCAGTCTGAATCTGAGTCAAAATTGCTTCATCTCATCCTTTGATCTTCTCTCTATTCATTTGTCCTTTTGAATTTTGAATTTGGATTCGATTTTCATTTGGTGTTATCTTTATGATTTGCTTTCATCTTCAGCTGAATATTTAACCCAATCCTTGACTTGTTCTGGATATGGTGATATCCTCATACATCTTTAAGTTAATTGAATTGATTGACCAAAATCGGATTTTTAGCTGACTAGATCTGGGTTCATTCTCAGCTAACCAAATAGATCCAGTTAAATCTAATTTTAACTGATATTTATATTATTTAATTCTCTTTCTCTTCATTATTATCTTCTGCAAAATAGATATTTAAGACAAGTAAATTAACAGATTTATTATATGATAAATGTAGGAGTGTAATGAAAAGAATGCAAAATAAGTGTACTATCACACCCCACACCTATCTTTGTCGTCCTCAATCAAAAACAACAAAACTAAACCAAAGATTATTAGATCATTTTCGCAGGTCACGCGATTGCACTGAGCATGTGCAACAAGCCGTTAAACCTCTAGGTTTTCCCTAGAGGACGAGTTTTGTCTCGTGAGAGTTTTCAATGAATTACACCCACAAAATCCATAAAAAAATAGATACAAAGTGCTAGTATTTTGAAAACACATTCTGAAAGAGAAGAATATTTGAAGTATTATTTTAAGAATTAAGTAATCGATAAGTTATAGGAAAATCAAACTTTTCATTCTTAAGTTTAGTCTTTATTCCAAAACTTGTTATCAATCATGGCAAGGAGTCAAACTGTATTTCTCATCTAGTCTATTCTTTTATCCTAAGTTATATGCACCTTTGTGACCGTGAAATTTCGACTCGGGGTTCTTTATCTCTAACTTTTGTGCCTTATTTTTTGTTTTTTAATTTTTAGTGATATTATTCCTTAGTTCTATTAGGCTTTCTAATCTCCCCATGTAATGAGCCTTTAATTCATGACTCCCAAACCAAACGGTCTTAGGGCACCGGATGAGAAAACACCCTAAGGACTTAAGGACTCGAGCAAATAAGGCCACAAAACTAAGGATTTTATTATATAAACTGCTTTTAGGCGTGAATACTTATGCTTTATGAGGCACAAATACCCAGCTTAATCAGAGAATTTTTGATATATTATATATATATAATTTTCTTTTTTTCTTTTTAAAAAGACATAAGAATCTTTGTTTTTTGAACCCAAAGTGTGTAAGTGTATAAAGCATGCATATTTTATCAAGATAAAAATCAAGACTAAATTACTTTTCCATCTTTTCTTCCTAACCCTATAAATCAAACAAATAATCTTATTTTGACCAAGTATAAGAATCCTAATTATGATTCTCCTATTCTTTAAAATTAACTTAATTTTTTACAAAAAATATGTCAAAATATTGCTCTTTTCAAATAGTTTTTTTTAAGAAAGGTAAATGCTAATTTTTTTATTTTAAATAAAAAGAAAACATATGTTATGTTAGAACCCTCTCCCATACCTATCTCATGCATTATCCTCAATGTATGAATTAATGCATAGATGCATGAAAAAGAAGAAAGGAAGGAAAAATATTACCTTAAGGTGGTGGTTCCGGTGGTGGTCGGATTGGGTCAAGCGTTGCTACCCAATCAAGATAATGTGGTGGTACACGGAACCCACCTTTATTGACCTCTTTTTTATTTACATATTTACAGTCCTCAATATGAATGGGATCATGAAAGATCTTATCATGAAATTTATTCCCTTTATATGACCAGTCTTGAAAAATCATTACAGAGTCATCATGGTCTATACCTATGTCCAACAAAAGAATGTGACTTGGTGGAATGGTTAACTTGGGCTCAAGAATGATAGGTTCAAGAACCAATACTAACTCGGGAAAATCAACTTTGAGTTCAAGAGTCAGTTTTGGTTCAAGAGTTGAGTCCAATCCAAAAATTAAAATTCACATTCTTTTTTCATCAATGGAATGTGACTATCCAAAATTGGTGATTCAATTTCTATATCTATGTGTACGTAATAAATGTTGGCTCGAAAAATTGGTCCAAATTGGGCAAGAATACCGGAGTCAATATAGATTCAAAGATGGGAACTGAATCACAAAGTTGGGGATCGAGTTCACATTCATAATCAAGTTCAATTTCATTAAAATGAAAACTTCCCAATTCATCAATGGGTTGATATTGATCAAGTTCAAGATTTTGTAGTGAAATTGAATCTTGGTCAAAGTCTTCAAGATACCATGATTCTTCGTTTTTATCAATATGGCTAGAAGTGTCGGGAATGGTCAAAGATTGGGTAGGGAGAGTTTCCTTATTCTTACGCATGTTTTTCAATCGACTAACTCTTGCTTCTATCATATCGAGTGGATCACTTTGGAATTGAATTATGGATTCAATATTTATTCTTCTTGAAAAATACAGTAAGGATCTGTGATTTGAAAATTTTGACGGGATTTTAAGTCTTCTAGAATTTGAATTCGTGCTCAAACTCTTCTAAGGCTTCCATCCTCTTTCCCAGTCAATTGATTATTCTAATGGTTGTTCGGGAGAAGGAGTATATGAAGCTGGATGTTGGTAAGGTGGTTGACTATATGACTCGGGGGAGTTGTATCCCCACTGACTCTGTGAAAAGTGGTGATGATTGTTCCAGTGTTGTTCATAGTATTGGGACTGGGGCATGTATTGATTCAGATAAGACCAATCCGGCACACTAGATTTGTTAAAGTTATGATATGCTGGGTTGGTAATATCCGAAAAAGAGGTCGCGGTGTAACATGGATTACTATTATAATTGAAAAAATTATTGTTATAAGCCATATCACACAAGAAATATTAAAAACAAATAAATAAAAACAAACAAATAAACAAATAAAAAGAAAAAAAATCTAACCTAAGTTAGGGTAGATCTTAGACTAGATGACTCCTAACTGGTTAGACTGTCTACGGGGGTATATTGCCGAATCTGACCACAAGTTAATCGGCGAGGTAGGGGAAAGATTGGTGGGAGGTATCCGTGCTTAAAAGCAACGGGCCTAATTAAGCCAAACCACCAACCTTCAGGGTTTCGCCCCTCAATCCCCAACCTTTGACACCGATTTGGTAAGAGTCAAATTCTAATCAACTTCTCCCTTAGGTCAATCTCTTATCGAGCCCGAGATGTTCCTAGGGCCAACGTCTACTCAATTTTAGTTAGGCTTGGATTAGTGAGTGAGAAGATTGTTTGTGGGCTAAGGGAGAGTAATGACTTCCCCACCTTATCTTGTTTATAGTATAAGCCCTTAATTCAGTTTAGTGCAGTGTATAAGTATATAGAAAAAGTAACACTCAAGTAATATTTCATATAAGAATGAACCTTATACTAAATGCTTTGCACACATACCTTGGCTCTAGCACTCTTCAATAGTAAATAGAAAATCCAACGAAATAGACACGTGCCTAAATGCAAAGTCTAAACTATTTTTAACATTTACAATCAACTTTTTACTTTTGAATTAGAAATGTATGTACAGTGAGTCAAATAAGAAAATAAATGTCCATAGATATTTAAACTTTGCAATTCAGCCAACCTGCAAAAAATACAAGTTAGTAGTTCACTCAAAATGCCACTGGAATATAGCAAATCTGAGGGTTTATGAGCTCTGCCTTCTTGAGAAGAGTCCATGGCCACTTATATGTCCACTGTAGCAAAAATTTCCGTGATATCTATCACTGCGCACCAAAAACAAAGAAGAAAGTTAATCAATAAAGTAAACACCAATAATGATCTTGAGCTATATCTGAAACTTAATAAACACATGATTATTAGTACTACAACTATATAAGTTAATCATCATCAAAACTAGAGTGATGGGCCTTTAGGCCAACAATCTCCCCCTTTTGATAATGACAAAACTAATGGACTTACATATGCATGGATTAAAGATAAGCTTCATAGAAGCTCCCCCTTAACTCATGCATAGTATAAAACAAACATAAACATATAGATATTCAATGAGGTACTTAAACATAAAAGCATATATAAGTATAAACGCAAATAAACATGCATATATATTAACACTCTGATATCAATTGAATGGATATGCAATAAGAACTCTAAATATCAAAACCATAAGACATATACATATGGATATGCATAAAGCATAAGCATGTATAAACAATAAAATCATTCAAATATGCATATATAAACTAATCTTTCTCTCCCTTTTTGTCAATCATCAATAAAGGGGCAAAATACTAATTGATAACATATACCAATTGAAAATAAAAACATATATCAATTGAAAATACACTAATTTAAAATAAAAACATTTTGATACAAAAAAATAATACCAATTGAAAAATAATATGAATATATAAAAAAATTATATCAATTGAAAATAAATAATCCATGAAATCAATCCTTTAAAATTCTATACCATTTAGCAATATAGATACCAATTATAAATAAATGATACCAATAAGAAAAATATAAGCATTTTCTAGAACAAAATATTTTTATCAAAAGAGTGGGAGTAAGATGTAGGTCACCTAGAGGGGGTGAATAGGTGACTAGCTTAATCTAAAGATGAATAATGCGGAATTAAAAATTATTTAAGCAAACAAAAACTATTATGCAAAACATACCAAAGTATAACACAAGAGTGTAGCCAAATTTCCGGCGAAGGGCTCTGGACTATCTCCTCAAGACTCCTCTAGATAAGAGTTGAGGTGCCGCTATGGCCCTCTTTGTTGAATACAAGTGTGAGCAAATAATCCCAAGCATATATCAATTGAGCACAAAATATGTCAAGTATATAAAGAGATAAACAATATAAGCATGCAAGATATATAAACACAAGTGAGAGAGAGAGAGAGAGCAATCGTAAACACGGGAGAATTATTTCAAGGTTCAAGCATACTTACTCTACGTCCCCGCCTTCAACACTATGAAGGATTTTCACTAGACTCGATCCCGTAAGATCACCCGGTGCCGCAACACCTACAATGAGTTCACACTAGAACTCTTGGACTCACAAGTATCTCTTGTTCCTGCAAGAACAACACAACACGAACTCACAAGTTCGCCGAGGCCGCACCTCTACAACACTCTCTAATATAAGGTAGAACACTTGATGATCTCTTCTCTTTGATCACAAACAAACACTCTCACAATCAAATCTCCTATAAGATAGATAAGGCTATGAGAAGCTCAAGCTAGTATGAGAAAAACTTGAATAGATTTGGAGGTGAAAAACTCAAAGAAAAGCTTTTAAAAAACTCAAGAGAATCACTCTTGATAAACACTGATTGATATGGAAGTTTAACCCAAAAACTTGTTGAAAAACTACTGTGGAAGATGGGAAAAACTAGCTCCAAAACACTTCTCAAAATCTTATAAAAAACTCACCCAAAGGCCCCATATTTATAATCCAAGAAAAACTAGTCGTTATGGTTCAAAAACTGGCCAGAATGGCTTGTCGGTCAACCGGGCGGTCGACCAACCAACGGTCAAATTTTTGACCATTGGACACGGGCGGTCGACCGGGCGGTCAACGACCACTGTGCAATAGGTCAATTTTGAGCATAGTTTTGAGGTCTAAAATGTTCGAATTGGAAATAAGTATATAGAATGATATTGTAAATATTGAAGTCTTCTTTCTAATGCAACTCAAATCAAATCAATATCATTTCAGAATAGAAGGTGATCAAAAAAATACTGAAAGGTGTCAAATCAGAAAATGTAACTGTTTTTTAGATCAAGACTAGAGTTCAACCCAATATTTGACATTCTTATCATTTAAATCAAAAAATGATTATTGAATATGAAACGTAGCCTTGAAAGTTATCTTTAAAATGCAATTTAAATCATGTTGATTGAATATAAGAATCAAAAGATAAGGCTAAAAATTTATAGAGCTGTCGAGCAGATCAACAGAACGGTCGGCCGCCCGGTCAACCGAGAAAACCCGAGAGCTCTGTAAACTCAGTCGTTTGACCGGCCGATCTACCAATCTCTACTGTGGTCGACCAGTCGGTTGACCTAGCCCAAATCACATAAGCTTGTGCACGACTTGTGCATGTCAATCGACCGCTCAGTCGACCGGCTCAGCCTTCTGTCGACCGCAAGCAGCCCAAAAATATTTTTAACAACTTTTAAAATAAATCTTAAATTCCATAAAATCTCCATAAAATTCGCAAAAATAAGTTTATTAAATACTTTGAAGTATAAATATGTGAGATCAAAAATCAACACATATTACAAACATGTGAACTATTTTGAGGCATAGATTTTAAAGCTTAAAACAAACACCGTATTTTTTTGAAAGCCAAACTTTTGTATGTGTGTGTATAAGCTTGAGCATTCCACAACTAATCTATCCTTTACATTTTACCTAAAAATAAAATCTTAACACTTACAAACATGACACAAGTCTTCACGAAAATCTTCTCATGAAAATCTTCTTCTCCTTCTTGACTTGGTCCAAACCTTGATCCAATGAGCTAGACTCCTCTTGAGTACTTGATGCGCGAGCTCTTGAATCAACACGTGCTAGCTCCAAAACTTGACTTTGAATCTTTTGTTGAAGCTAAACACCTACTAAGATCTTGATCAAATATTTGAGACTAAATAAATATAAGATCATTAGTACTATAACTACATGAGTTAATTATCATCAAAACTAGAGCGATGGGCATTTGGGCTAACATAAGATGCCAATTGAAAATAAAATCAAGAATTTTTCACCCCGTTTTTGAAATACCAACAAAAACAAATGCATAAGTTTCTCAAAGATACTAATTAACATTTAAAAATAAATCAAACTTAGCATAAAACATTGTGTGCTATAAAACTTATGTGTATAAACATTGTTAATCTAGCACAAGAAATCATATATATGTATGTATGTTTAGAGCAATTGAAATATGATGCATACATATATAAGAAAACATGAGTATACAAAGATAAAATAACATGAAAATTATTTGTATAACTCATAATATCCATTCTATCTTGCACAAGTTTAAAAAATATAGTGATTAAAGAGTATACAAGGCATGGTCGCCCAACCAACCGCCCTTATAGGGTAGAAGTTTTCAAAAATAAAGTTTTAAAAATAATATATTATAGGTTGAAAACTCTACCAAGTGAAGAATGAAGAATTAGTTTAAAATAGTTTTAAAAACTAGTTAAAGATCCTTCAAACATGACACTAAATCATATATCTCATGAAACATGCTAATTACACAAAAATTGACACTCAAGATCTAAAAAGCACATAAAAGAGCTCATGAAAATAAAATCATGAGTAAACATAAGATATATCGAGTGTGCAAGAATCATATAAGAAATATATACATGGATAAAAATCAATGAAGCTCAATCAAAACACATGAAATTCCTTTTTCATAGATATGAAAGCATAAAACATGAAAAATTCTATATTATAAAAAATAAATAAACTTCAAGCCATATTTATATTTTTGTCAAAACTAAAGCATACATATTTATTCAAATATGAATTGAGTCTATAAAATAGTACATAGCATAAATCAAGTGACTTAAAGATATAACATGTATATCATATAGTTTTAACAAAATTTACACATACATGAAGCTAAATAATTTTTATGAAAACGAAACGTGTCAATGGTGTGATATAAAAACAAATAAGGAATATAAGTGTAGAATGCAAGAGTCATCAAAATTAGGTCATACAAGTGCATGTAATGAATACACAAGAAAAATAAAGCATGTGAACATAAGAATCAAATGTAACTCACTAATTGTAGGTATGAACACACGTTTTAATAAAAGTTACAACTAAACTTGTAATCAAAACATGATATGCAAAAAACATCAAATCATGAAAGATAAACCAATATGATCATTAGTATAAACACAAGTATTATTAATACTAGGATATACACAAGAGGTAAACAATAATTGAGAATACAAAGATATAAATTCAATACACATGCGTGTATCTCAAAGACTATCTATGTATATCACAAGTCTAATAAATATTACATTTAATTCTAATGAGTATGAAAATCAAGACATGCTAAAACTATTCAATTTAAAAGCATATACAAACATAAACATGATATGCTAAAAATATACCATAGAAGTTAGAGAAAGTCATCAAAATCAATTGAACTAATCTCCACTTCTCCAAGCATGGTGGTCCTCCCACCAAAACATCCTTGATAGCGATGCATCCAATGTAATGTCCATCAAGCTCAAACACATCCACCACCAAGGCACCAAATCTCTCACGTCTTGTGAGAGCTCATACCTATATCAAATGAAATAGGAATAATTTTTTGTACCCAAACTTTCTTGGATCAATAGGGGCTAGTACCTCTCCTAACCCAAACATGTTTACTTGCAAATTAGAAATATTTATTCTATCATAACAAAATTTTGAAAGATGGCCCTTACGACTATAATGTATGCGAGTGTACACTCTAGCATACAATATGATATGTGTGTGAATATGAGAAGCATATGTACGCCGTGATGGGTGTGCATGCAAATATGGAGCATGTTTCTTGCGAAAAATGGATTCCAATCTCTTGTGGTTCATGCCACATTGCCTAAAGTGGAGCCCAAATAATCTACATTCTTCTTCAACATACAAATATTATTATCAATACTTGAAAAGATGTGGAGCATATAAGAGAAATAATATTCTTATGACAAGAAGATGATGCAATAGAAGCATGATAAGAATGAGAAGTGAAATCATTTTTCAAAGAAACATTTTCTTTTGAGACACGATCTAATTCCTTAGAAATTAAATAATTTTGTTTTTCAAAGAATTATTTCTTTAAAACAAACTCAACTTTAGAAGATAAAGCATCATTATTCTTCAAAATATTATCCAAATCATTTTTATTTTTAAAATCTCATTTTCTTTCAAAATAAGATCAAGTTGGGATCTCAAAGAATCTCTTTCTCTTGAAACCTCAACCTTCTCTTTTAAAGCAAAATCGAGTTTTGAAAATAAGGTATAATTTTTCTTCTTTAATTCAAAACTTTTATTTTTCAAAACTTTATATTTCGAAAGCAAGTTTCATAAAATTTAGAAAGCTCTTCATTTAATGTATGTGCATCCATAGCATTAGCATCATTAAAAGAGTTAGCACAAACATCGAGATGAAATTCTGAAGTTACCTCAAGGGAGTCATTCCCTTGGACCACATAGCACGCTTCGTCGGATTCGTCTATTATAGGTTCTCTCTCCACATTGTTTGAAGCTTGTTCTTTGTGAGAGATCAAAGTGTTCTACACTACAAAAATGGAATCACAATGAGAAACCATAGATAAATGATTTTTGCTAAGTGATTGCCTAAGTGCAATCAATGCTTGCGCATTAGCCTCAATGTACAATTACGAATATAAGAACTTTTGATAGTGGCAAGATAAATATGTAATCCTTGGGCTTTTAAATATGCAATAATCTTAAACTTTCATATATTAATGTTAGATGCATCTGTTTGACGGGAGAAATTCGTGTAAAATTTCCTTGATTCAAACGAAAAATTACAGCGGATTAACACTCCGACTACAAGGGATGGGAGATGTTTAGACTTGAATCTCCCCTTTGTTTAATACTGTGTTCTTCAGGTGGCGGTGGAAAGTGAATCTTGTTTTTCGTTGACCGGGTGAACGTCAAGAACTCTTGGGGATCTTCTCTTTGGATGGTCGATGGAGTGACACAGCTCCGATTGACCAGGAATCTCAAAGAGATTATAAGCGCAGATTAACTTGTACGCAGCAAGTTGTTTGAAGGGCTGGACTCTGTTTCTTTTTGGTGGAAGTCTCGGGTTTTTATAACTCAACAGCCAAGTTCCTCTTCAAAAAGTCTTTTATCAACCGACCGACCGACCCCTTCTCAATAGCAAGTGGGGCTATTTATAGAGGTATCAGAGGCGAACGTGCCCCCTAAAAACACTCCATAATAGGGGGTTAACTTCCTTGTTATGTGGGCAGTGATTGACCCCATAACAAGGGCAGTTATAACTGAGACGCGGATTTTGACCCCCGCGCCTTGGTGCCGCAGTGATGCAGAGACGCGGGTTTCGACCCTCGCGTCTTGGTGCTGCAGTGATGCTGAGACGCAGGTTTCGACCCTCGCGTCTTGGTGCTGCAGTGATGCTGAGACGCGGGTTTCGACCCTCACGCCTTGGTGCTACAGTGATGCTGAGACGCGGGTTTCAACCCTCGCGTCTTGGTGCTACAGTGATGCTGAGACGCGGGTTTCGACCCTCGCGCCTTAGTGCTGCAGTGATGCTGAGACTAGCCCTGCGTCTGGAGTTCGGGACTCTGCTATTTGATGACTTGTCTTTTAGTGATTTTTAGACAGCTGATTGTTATTCATTTTTGCATATTTTACCACATCCATACCATGCATATTGCAAATAAAAATGTGATTTTTAATCCTTTTCTCTCTATTTTTGCAGGTCCATATTCTAATTAGAAAAAGCCCAAAATCCCTTTAATTATCAAGAATTAAAGGAAAATAAATCAAAGCCCAAAAGAGAGCCCAAAGGTTGAGGCCAGGATCTATCCACGTGCCAACTCAAACTTCCAGAAGGTCCACATGGCTAACAACTTAACAAGAAAATCGCAACAGAAATCTCGGCCTCAACGGCAAAGATTTTGCCGCGCTTTCCAGGATTTTGCCGCGTATCTGCGGCAGTTACAAGGCCGTTGAGGCCCGAGATCCTCTCCAACAACCTGGGTTCTAGATACTTCTCTCTGAGGCTATAAATACACCACCAAGGCCTTCGCAAAAAAAAAAAAAAAGGGAAGATAGAAGAGAGAGAAGAGAATAGGGAAGATATTGTATTTTGATTTTCCTCTAGGTTTTATTTCTCTTAGTCTTCTTCCTCCCTAGAAATTCTGCAAAAAGAGAGATTGTGAGAGAGAGAGAAAGCTTGTGTAAATCAAGGGTGACAACTTGTGAAGCAAGGTTTAATCCAATCTCCTTTCTCTACTTGAGCATTTTCTAGTACTTTACTTGCATTTCTTTCATTTCAAGCTTTACTTCAATTGCACTCTTATTCATGAATTGCTTTTCTTTTCTTGTAATGGCTAGTAGCTAAATTCCTCTACATGACTAGCTAACAACTAATCTTGCTTAACTTCTAACTCTTGGGTGAATGCAATTACTTCATCTTGCAATTGTTGAGTCTATTTGATCCATGATGAAGATGATGGTTTACTTTCATGCTTGGCACTCTCTTGTTGTAATTCTCCATATGATTCATGTATGCCTCATTTAGAGCCTTGTCTTAGAACAAGTGCCTTGATGGAACTTGGAGATGGATCACCAATCATATGCTAATTGTTGTACAACTTCTTTACTTCAATTTATGAATGTTGTATCTTCTTCCTTAGCATCCCTTGAGTGACTACTCTTTTGATTCCACCATTGAAAGTCTAACTTGAAGGCCTATGACATCAATGAGGCTAAAAGATAAATCCAAGAATGATCAACCGACATCAAAGTGGGAAAGCAACTAGACCAACACGCAAGACAAACGTATGCCGATGAGTCAACATGAGGCAAGCATCACCCTAACGGAGATTAGTAAGTTAGCAAGTTAGTAATGTTAGCTAGTCATGGCTCTTCTCATCTAAAAGTCTTCTACAAGTTTTTCCTTCTTTTAGTATTAATTCCAAAGCAAATCTTGTCTTCTATTCTTTTCATTTTATTTCATAGTTTTCATTCCATGTACACACCAATTCTTTCATTTCTTTTTCCATGTCTTTTGCATTCTTTTAAAACAAAGAAGAATCTTCGTTTTCTATCTTCACATTAAACCGTAAAGCTTGTTGGCCCAATGGCCTTCCACTCTAGTTTTGATGATGATCAACACTCATGTAGTTATGTTTACTAATATTCTTGTGTTTCTAAGTTTCAGATCATTAACAGGATATTAGTTGGTGATTAGCTTCAACAAGATGATTAGAAGCTTATCATGTTGATTCCGGTGCCAAAGCTTAAAGATTATACCTTTGCACTTGGAGAATCACGGAGTTTGGACCGAGTCTACTTGGAGATGAAGATCGTCAAGAAGACTTAGGTATCCTAGTTTAGATAGAGTTTTAGATCCATTTGTAAAGCTTAGTTTAGTTGATATGCTCAAGTGCACAAAACACACGTTTTATGATTTGATATTTGGTTTTTATGAATAGTTAATCAAAACAAGTTTACATATGTTATATGTATAGTAGATGTTTTCTATTTATACATACATGCTTTAACTTGGTAAACAAACTTATTTTGAAATCCCTATTCATGTTTTGGAAAAATCAAGTTTGATAAAAATACAAGTTTTGTTTTTGATAAAATTTGCAAGACACAAAAATAAATTGATATGTTGATATATTGTCTTGAAATTTTTATCACAGGTGTATGTTTTAATATAAAATGATAAAACAAATTTTGTGAATTTTTTAGAAGTGTTAAAAGATTTTTAGAAAATATTTTACACTGTTTTTCTGACCCTGCACTGTGCCTGCCAGGCCAGTTCGGTCGACCGGACCGGTCGACCGCACCAAGTGGCCGGTCGACCGGGTCGGTCGACCGATGTGCACAATCGTGCACGCTGGCGACACATGTAGTCGGTCGACCGGACCGGTCGACCGAGTTGAGAGCTCTGCTCTCGGGAATTTTCGGTCGACCGGACCGGTCGACCGCTGCTGCCCAACGGTCACATTTTTGACCGTTGGCGGTCGACCGGGCCGGTCGACCGGCAGTTGGTCAGACTGCCACATCAGCCTAACGACTAGTTTTTCCTAGGGGCTATATATACCCCATTTCTCCATTGTTTTGGCAAAGATTTTTAGAGCTAAAAATTCCAGACTTTCTCTAGTGTTTAAAAGAGTTTTAAAAGGGTTTTAAGCCAAAAAGATTTCATCTTATTTGTTTTTGGGTTTTTGAAAAATCAAAGAAAACTAGGTTTTGGGATTTTGATTTGATCTTTTATTTCTATCATATACAAGAGATTTCCCAAGTAGTTTTTTCTTTGTTGCTTGTTTCCAAAAACACTTAGTTTCCACACTTGAGCCATATCTTCTATCCTAAACTATTAGGATCTTGTTTTTGTGGAAAAAGAGAAAAGAGAGTGTTTGAGGTTGTTGTTGTAAACCTCTAAGTTGTACACCCTTATTCTTGTTGTATCCCTCTTCGGTAGAGGTGATCGGGTGATTGGTTTGTGAGCCTCTTAGGTAGAGGTGTTTGTTGTAGTTGGCTACGGGCCGTATCCCTCTTCGGTAGAGGTGGATTGTGGTTGTATAGCCTCGGTGGCTTTGTAAGTTGAGAGAGGAGTTTGGTACTCCTTATAGTGGATTGGGAAATCCTACACGGTGGTGTAGGCGGGGATGTAGAGTTGGGTACTCGAACCTCGAAACAAATCTTTGTGTTAGCGTTTGATCCAATTTCTCTCAACTCTCTCTCATTTATATTGTGCAAAGCATCATACTTCATATCATCATATCATATTTGCTTATGTTGAGCATAATTCATATTGCCATATCTTATTGCTTGTGTTGCCTTGCATTATTTCATATTGTAATTTATCCTTGATTGCTTGGCTTGATTGTGTGTGCACATATTTCTTATTGCTTGGATTGCTTGTGTGTGTGTGCCTAACTTGTACTCATCCAACAAGAGCTTCACATAGCGCCTCAACCCATTTCAAGGGGAATCAAGGGGAGTTAGTCCAGAGCCTCGCAAGGGGAATTCGGCTACACTTGTTGTATTGTATTAGTTTGTGCATAATTTGCATTAGCTTCCGCATTTAGCGCACTTAGTTTGCATTAAGTTTCTTAGATTAGCACTTACACATATTCACCCCCCTCTAGGTGTTTTTCAATTGGTATCAGAGCTAGTGCTCCTGATATTAGGCTTAACATCCTAGGAGTGAGATCCATTTGCTTGCTAATCTCATTTGCATTTGTTTGTTTGCACATTCATATATAGTTTACCATGGACTTCATGACCCCTCCTAGCTTTGACCCTTCCAACATTGATGTTTGGAAGTATAGGATGTTCATGTACCTAAAGACCCTAGGTTTGCATGTTTTCCTTGCGGCCACCAAGAGATGTTATCTTGGCGATTGCAATCATATAGGGGCCAATGCACAAGCCCTAGAGGCTATTAGAAGCACATTACCTAAAGATTATCTTATGTGTGTTTCTAATCTTGATTCCGCTTTTGCAGTGTGGAACAAGTTGACTACAACCACCACCTCCAAGCTTCAAGTCCAAATCCAAGAAAAGGAATCTAGTGGAGAATCCAACTCTATATGCTACATGGTCCAAGGGAATGACTCCCTTGAGGTACATTCGGAATCTCAACTAGATAGTAATGATTGTGCCAGTTCTTCAAATGATTATGTTGATCCTCATGCTTTGAATGAAGAACTATCTATTGTTTGTGAAAAGTTAATTGAAAAATATAAGATTTTGAAAAAGAAAAGTCTAGATATTGAAAAAGAAAATAAAAGTTTGCATGCTAGACTTGATTGTGTTTTGCAAGAAAAGGTTGAGGTCTATAATGAAAGGGATTCATTGAGATCTCAATTGGAACTTGCTATAAAAGAAAATAAATTTTTAAAGTCTAAAAATGATTGTGAAATTCTTTTGAAGAATAATGAAAATTTGTCTTCTAAAGTTGATTTTGTTTTAAAAGAGAATGTTGCTTTGAAAAACAAAATCATTTCTATTTCAAATGAGTTGAATGTTTGTTTAGATAAGAATATTGTTTTGCAAAATAAAATTGATGCACATGTTTACCATGCTAGTGTAGCTTCTTCATCTAGTCTACCTAATGCATGTACCTCTTCTTCTAGGATTAATGATGATATTTGTATGCTAAAGAAGAGAGTAGATTGTTTGGGCTCCACTATGAGCCAATGTGCCAAGAAACATACACGCTTGGAATCCTTGGTTCGAAAGAAACAAGTTCCAACTTTTATGCATGCACACCCATCACAGCATATACATGCTTCACACGGACACCATCAACACAAGTATGCTCATGTGTACACATGTACACATTGTGGCCGAAAAGGCCACCTTGCTAAATTTTGTTATGATAGATTACATACTCCTAATTTAGCAAAGAATTTTGTTTGGGTTAGAAATGAGACTAACCCCCATGGACCCAACAAGAAGGTATGGGTACCAAAGACCACCCCTCCTATTATTTTTGATGTAGGTGTGGGCTCTCACATGACGTGAGAGTGATGACACCTTGGAGTGGATGTGTTCCGGACTTCATGAAAATCAAATTGGATGCATCACTTTCAAGGGAAGATTTGGTGGAGATGACCACCATGTTTTGGAGACAAGGAGAGTTGCTTCTTCGGTTTTGGTAACAATCCTTTACTCCCATTTATTGTTTACATGCTTTCCATGTTTTAATGTTTATAGCATGTTTTTGATGTCTATGGATTAGTATGTTCATTCCATGTTTATTAGATCCTTGACATACATATATAGTATTTGAGACACACATGCTTATTTGAATCATACTTAGTGTTCTCACTTTAGTTTAAGCTATAATGTACATCATGAATATAATACATGTGAATTTACATAATAATCATGTTTTAGTTTTCCATGATGACTTTTATCATGATGATTTTTATGTGTTTTTGATGCTTCATGTTTTGAATATATGTTTAAGTGTTAGTTTTCATTAAGACTAGTTATATACTTGTACATAGAGTGGGCTACAAATAAATCTATATATAGTTGGAATTGAATGCTTATTTGAACCCATTAGATGTGCTAGTATAGTCTAGTTTTGATGATTCATACATATTAAACTTGTATTCTCATTTTTGAATTTGTTTTATGATTGTGTGTTTCACTTCATGTATATGTTTATTTTGCCAAACTTGAAGATATACATGTATACCCCTTGAGTCATTTGCCTTTCATGCAAATATCTATTATGGACTCAAAGTGTGTTTAAGGGATATGTATGTATACTTCTGGTGTTGACAAATCATACATATACCTTGAAATGAAAATTGCTTTGATGAAAATTTAGCCTTACATGTTTTCATGTTTATGTGTCAATATTTAACTTCATGTATATGTCCATCTAGTTCAAACTAATCTTATACATATACATCTTTTTGAGCCACGTGCCTTAATGCATATATCTTGTGGACTCTTTATATTTTGGATATGTATGTATACGTTAGTTTGTATTAGACATACATATGCCTTGAAGATTAGATAGTTTTGATGATTTCGTGTTTTAAGAAATAATTGAGCTTAATGAAAATATTTTTCATGATTATGATATTCACATTTTATTTATACACTCACATCTATTGCTTGCTCATGATTTGTTTTTCATGAGACATATTTATGCTTAATTGGATTAGAGTGTTGATTATTAAGTGGATTTATTACTTCATGAAAAACTATCTTGTTTTATTCCTTACTTGAAGGATTTCGTACTAGTTAACAAGTTTTCCATTTAACTAGTTGCGAATGTTCTTCACTTTGGTAGAGATTTTCAAACAAAACTACATTTTCAAATCTATCTTTGAAAACCCCTACCATCCAAAGGGCGGTAGGATGGGAGATCATGTTCATGTATGCCCTAAATTGAAAATCTTTAAAACTTAAATTATGATTGGGTGGTAGATAATATGATGTATACACTTGAACTTATTGTTATGTCAATTGGTATCATTGAACTCTTTCAATTGGTATCATTTTGATCTTCTTGTATACTCATATATATTTTGTATGTATGTATTCTTTAAATTCCAAGTATATCAATTTCTATTGGTATCTATCTTTCATACATATATATGTTTGTGTTTATGCTAGTGCTTGAGTTTCAATTTTGTTTAAATTGATTACTTTTAAATTGTTATCAAGACTATGCATGACTTTAGTTTGTATTTCATAAAGGGGGAGAAAATATGATTTTGTATTTCAATTGGTATTTGTACTCCCACACTTTATGATTAAAAGTTGTTTATATGTTTTTAAAATGAACAATTCTTACAATTGGTATCAATGTTTCTATGTAAAATCTTTTCAATTGGTAAAATATTTACAATTGGTATCATATTTAAGAAATTCAAATTTTGTTTTGGTTTCAAGATTCATGTTTAAGAATTCAAGACTTATGTTTAATTACAATTGGTATTTCCAAAATTTTCGTTTAAAGAAAATATTCAAAGTTTTGATTTGTATTCCTATATGCAAGGAGAGCTTAACATCTCTCTTACATATAGATTCATGTTGAGTATATTATAAATTGAGGAGCTTGACAACTCTTCTTTATATGATATACGTGTGTAGGGGGAGCTTCACATCTCCTCTTATGCATTACATAATATGTGTTATGTGAATTGGGGCTTGTCATCCCTTCTTCATGTAATGTATATGTGTAGGGAAGCTAACTTAGCGTCTTCCTCTTCATGAATGTATATAGCATATAACATATATTGATTCTTGTTTATTGGTATCAAGATGCTTCATTGACATATTTTTAATTGATATCATGTTTGTAGTCACCCCTTATTGATTTTGTTTTTGTTTTAGACAAAAAAGGGGAGAACATTGTTTGCATTGTTTTGATTGACAAAAAGGGGGAGAAAGATTTTTACCCCTCATTTTATCTATGGTTTTGATTGTTTACCCCTTTGTTGATGATTGACAAAAAGGGGGAGAAGTATTTGAGTTTTATATGCATACTTATGTTTTATATGCATATATTATGTTTTAATCTCAAGAATAATAAGTTTAATTGATATATAGAGTTTGCTTTATATGCATACTTATGTTTTATATGCATATATTTTGTTTTAATCTCAAGAATAATAAGTTTAATTGATATATAGAGTTTGCTTTGTAATTGGTATCTAGAGCTTATTTTGTTTTGAATATTCCATTTGATATCTAGAACCATTTATTGTTTATGCATACGCATGTTTCATGTTTAACATTCATTGCATATATTTATTGTTTATCCCTATGCATGAGTTAAGGGGGAGCTTCCCTGAAGCTTATCTTTAATCCATGCATATATAACTCCATGAGTTTTGTCATCATCAAAAGGGGGAGATTGTTGGCCCAATGGCCTTCCACTCTAGTTTTGATGATGATCAACACTCATGTAGTTATGTTTACTAATATTCTTGTGTTTCTAAGTTTCAGATCATTAACAGGATATTAGTTGGTGATTAGCTTCAACAAGATGATTAGAAGCTTATCATGTTGATTCCGGTGCCAAAGCTTAAAGATTATACCTTTGCACTTGGAGAATCACGGAGTTTGGACCGAGTCTACTTGGAGATGAAGATCGTCAAGAAGACTTAGGTATCCTAGTTTAGATAGAGTTTTAGATCCATTTGTAAAGCTTAGTTTAGTTGATATGCTCAAGTGCACAAAACACACGTTTTATGATTTGATATTTGGTTTTTATGAATAGTTAATCAAAACAAGTTTACATATGTTATATGTATAGTAGATGTTTTCTATTTATACATACATGCTTTAACTTGGTAAACAAACTTATTTTGAAATCCCTATTCATGTTTTGGAAAAATCAAGTTTGATAAAAATACAAGTTTTGTTTTTGATAAAATTTGCAAGACACAAAAATAAATTGATATGTTGATATATTGTCTTGAAATTTTTATCACAGGTGTATGTTTTAATATAAAATGATAAAACAAATTTTGTGAATTTTTTAGAAGTGTTAAAAGATTTTTAGAAAATATTTTACACTGTTTTTCTGACCCTGCACTGTGCCTGCCAGGCCAGTTCGGTCGACCGGACCGGTCGACCGCACCAAGTGGCCGGTCGACCGGGTCGGTCGACTGATGTGCACAATCGTGCACGCTGGCGACACATGTAGTCGGTCGACCGGACCGGTCGACCGAGTTGAGAGCTCTGCTCTCGGGAATTTTCGGTCGACCGGACCGGTCGACCGCTGCTGCCCAACGGTCACATTTTTGACCGTTGGCGGTCGACCGGGCCGGTCGACCGGCAGTTGGTCAGACTGCCACATCAGCCTAACGGCTAGTTTTTCCTAGGGGCTATATATACCCCATTTCTCCATTGTTTTGGCAAAGATTTTTAGAGCTAAAAATTCCAGACTTTCTCTAGTGTTTAAAAGAGTTTTTAAAAGGGTTTTAAGCCAAAAAGATTTCATCTTATTTGTTTTTGGGTTTTTGGAAAATCAAAGAAAACTAGGTTTTGGGATTTTGATTTGATCTTTTATTTCTATTATATACAAGAGATTTCCCAAGTAGTTTTTTCTTTGTTGCTTGTTTCCAAAAACACTTAGTTTCCACACTTGAGCCATATCTTCTATCCTAAACTATTAGGATCTTGTTTTTGTGGAAAAAGAGAAAAGAGAGTGTTTGAGGTTGTTGTTGTAAACCTCTAAGTTGTACACCCTTATTCTTGTTGTATCCCTCTTCGGTAGAGGTGATCGGGTGATTGGTTTGTGAGCCTCTTAGGTAGAGGTGTTTGTTGTAGTTGGCTACGGGCCGTATCCCTCTTCGGTAGAGGTGGATTGTGGTTGTATAGCCTCGGTGGCTTTGTAAGTTGAGAGAGGAGTTTGGTACTCCTTATAGTGGATTGGGAAATCCTATACGGTGGTGTAGGCGGGGATGTAGAGTTGGGTACTCGAACCTCGAAACAAATCTTTGTGTTAGCGTTTGATCCAATTTCTCTCAACTCTCTCTCATTTATATTGTGCAAAGCATCATACTTCATATCATCATATCATATTTGCTTGTGTTGAGCATAATTCATATTGCCATATCTTATTGCTTGTGTTGCCTTGCATTATTTCATATTGTAATTTATCCTTGATTGCTTGGCTTGATTGTGTGTGCACATATTTCTTATTGCTTGGATTGCTTGTGTGTGTGCCTAACTTGTACTCATCCAACAAGAGCTTCACATAGCGCCTCAACCCATTTCAAGGGGAATCAAGGGGAGTTAGTCCAGAGCCTCGCAAGGGGAATTCGGCTACACTTGTTGTATTGTATTAGTTTGTGCATAATTTGCATTAGCTTCCGCATTTAGCGCACTTAGTTTGCATTAAGTTTCTTAGATTAGCACTTACACCTATTCACCCCCCCTCTAGGTGTTTTTCAAAGCTTCCATCGTGAGCTCTCCTTGTGGATTCGACCCGTATAGCTTGTGCTACTACGATTAATTGGAAAGGATACATTGATCATATTGAATACATTGTGGAGTGATCAAAGCACCTAAGGTTGACTCTAAACCTACTTTCTTTTGTTGAATATCTGTGCAACTTCACACTATACTTCCCCTTCCAATCAACAGCCTACAGAACCCCCTCCAAAGTTTTCGATATTCCGCGGTGGACTGGGACGGATTTCGAAATACTTTGGACGCTAGTTGAATTCATACTTCTCATGATTGGATTGTCAATCATTTGAGATGCTCTGAGCTTGATCTTGTTTGGAATATGGTCTTCGTGAGTTGATTGAGGCTAAACCTGCACAAAAAATACGAGATTATAGAACTTAAGAAAGGAATATGCAAGTGCTCAATTCTTCCGCTATAGCAAGTGGCTATGCGGGTCGTGATCCACAAGGAGGGTTTGCGATGGAAGCGTTACAGTTCTTTGTATTGAAATCTTTAAGAAAATCAAACGAAGGTTCTTCTCTGTTTTTAAAGTTAAGAAAAAGAAAAGAAAGTTATAGTTAAAGTTAGAGAGAAAGCGAGAGATGAAGAAGGTGGAAAAATCAGAAAACAATGAAGCGAATATGTACAAATGAAGTGGAGGAAAAAGAGTTGGAAGAGGTATTGTTGGTGATTTAATTTACAGAAATGAAAAGAAAAGAAATAAAAACTTACCTTCTTTTCACCAAAAGCTTACCTTGAGTTCTTAGCTACGATGTTACCTTGAATTGGAGGCATTCAGCGCATAGCCCATAAGAGTCGAGTGTTGGTCTCTTCCACATTACATCATCAAGATTCGCAAGCATGAAATGATATAAAGAGACTCACAATTCCATCGTCATGAGCTATCGGTGGCACTCGCAAAGGCAAGGCTCTTTCGATGCTTTAGACTCACTTGGAAGACAGTTGTACCAAAAAGAAAGGTAAAGTAGAAAAGAAGAAGAAGACTAAAAGAAACTATATACAAAGAGAAAACATTGATTCGATCTCATAACAATCAAAGAAAAGAAATTCATCTTACACCGGTGTCACTCCAGCTCTAGCTTCATTCTTCTTCTTCGATGAGAGTCGATCTCCTCTTATTTACATAAATGAAAATTACAATTACATGAAAAAGAAAAACAAAAACCTAAACTAAGAAATGGAAAAACTAGTCTAAAATCCTACTCTGCATGGTCCTCTTTTTTGCCTTTGAGTGCAGGTATTTATAGGAGAAATGGAGGGGGTAGAGGTGGATATTCAGTTCTGATCTGCTGTTTATTGGCGTGTTGATTGCTGAATATCACTTAACAACTGACAGAATCAGAAAAAATGATCAACATGAGATTTGTAGCTCTGTCAGTCTGCTTTCTGGATCATCTTGAATCATAAGAATTGAGATTCTGTAGCAAAAGTTATGATTCGAATACTAAAATGTATCCAGTCAGAATCTGAATCAAACTTGCTTGATCTTTGCTTCAACCGATCGATTCTGAGAGGATTCTTCTCAACCAGTTTTCAACCTCTTGATTTTGCCCTGATTTACTGAGTGTGAATTAACTCTGATTTAATTCAGAATTTTGGTGGGCTTTGGGCTCATTTCTCTTCATCTCTTTAAAGAATGGGCCTACAAATAAATTAAACAATTAATTAGGACAATGCAAAGATTTATTCTATAATAAGTATGGAGAATGACACTTAAATATGCAACATTAGCGACCAATCACACCCCCATACCTATCTTTTGCTCGTCCTCGAGCAAAACAACTAAACTATACTAAGGATTATTAGACCACTTTCGCAGGTCACGCGATTGCACTGAGCATGTGCAACAAGCCGTTAAACCTCTAGGTTTCCCCTAGAGGACGAGTTTTGTCTCGTGAGGGTTTTCAGCGGATTGCACCCACAAAATCCATAAAGAAAGGAAATAAAGAGTTAGTATTTTCGAAAAGCATTTTGAAAGAGAAAAAATATTTGACATATAATTGTAAGATCTAAGCAATCTATAAGTTATAGGAAAACTTAATTTTTCATTCCTAAACTTAGTCTCTATTCAAAATTTGTTATCAAATTAAAGTAAGGAGTCAAATTGTACTTCTCATCTAGTCTATTACTTTACCCTAAGTCATATGCACTTGTGACTGTGAAAATTTTGACTAAGGGTTCATTAACTCTAACTCTTATGCCTCATTTATTTATATATATATTTTTTTGGTGGTATTATTCCTTAGTTTAGGCTTTCTAATCTGCCCATGTAACGAGCCTTTAATCGATGACTCCCAAACCAGACGGTCTTAGGGCACCGGGTGAGAAAACACCCCTCGGACTTAAGGACTCGAGCAAACAAGGCCACAAAACTAAGGATTTTATTATATGAACCTCTTTTAGGCGTGAATACTTATGCTTTATTAGGCACAAATACCCAGCTTAATCAGAGGATTTTTCTTTTCAAACTTATCTAATCATCTTTCGCATAAATACTAAGGCTTGCTTAGGCCAAAGCACCTAGCTAGTCAATAATTAGACTTGTTTGTTTTTTTTTTTTACTTATCTAATTATCTTTCGCATAAATACTAAGGCTTGCTTAGGCCAAAGCACCTAGCTAATCAATAATTAGATTTGTTTTATTTTTTTATATATATATTTTTTTATAAGGCATAAGAATCTTTGTTTTTGAACCCTAAGTGTGTAAGTGTATGAAGTGTGCATATTTCATCAAGGTAAAGATCAAGACTAAATTACTTTGACAAATTATCTTCCTAACTCTAAAAATCAAACAAATAATCTTATTTTGACCAAGTATAAGAAATCCTAATTTGGATTTTCCTATTCCTTAAAATTAACTTAATTTCTTACAAAAATAAGTCAAAATATTGTTTCTATTTTTCAAAAAGTTTTTTAAAAGTAAAGAAAAATGTTAATTTTTTTTTTTTAAAGAAAAAAGAAAAGTTATGTTAGACCCTCCCCCACACCTATCTCATGCATTGTCCTCAATGTATGAATTAATGCATAGATGCATGAAAAAGAAGAAAGGGAAGGAAATGGTTACCTTAAGGTGGTGGTTCCGGTGGTGGTCTGATTGGTCCACGAAACGCGGCCCAATCAACTTTTCTTGGGTCTCGAAGGAACCCACCAGCACTATCTTTAATATAACCCATTAAAATTATATATCCATGAAGGATTTTTATGAAGTATGTGACCCCATCTAATTTCCATATTCCATAACTAATTTCGGAGTCAAATTTATCAACCACCTCGTCCCAGAATGGAGTATGAAATGATAGAACAGTTGACTTGGACTCAGGAAGGACAGGTACTAATACTGACTCGGGAAGGTGACTTAAGTCAAGTAAAGGTTCAGGAGTCGAAATTGGTTCAAGAAGTGGGTCCAAGTCAAGAAATTGATACTCTAGTCCACATGTATTTTCTAACAATGGAATGTGACCTAATTTGGGTGATTCCAGTTCAGGAATGATAGGTGGAGGAATCAAAACTGACTCTAAAATATTACTCAAGTTTGGTAACACAACAGGAGTCAATATTGATTCAGAAAGTTGAACTGGATCACATATGTGAGAATCTAGGTCACAAATCTCATTGAGTTCAATATCAAAAAATGGAGAACTTGCCAATTTATCCATGGGATTTTCAAAATTGTATAATTGGTCAAGTTCAATATGATCCTCAAAGATGGGTGATTCAATTTCATTATGAATTGGTACAGGATCCAATGTTGACTCCGGGAAAAGATTGAAGTCAGGTGAAGATACCGGAGTCATTATTGAATCAGGAAATAAAATTGAATCACTAAGTTCTAGTTCATGATCATATTCATCTTCAAGTTCTATTTCAGGCAAGGGATAACTTGCCAAACTATCAATTTATTTGGAGTTTGGGCAAGTTCAAAAGGTTGTTCTGAAATAGAATCTTGATTTCCAAAACTACATGACTCATCGGCTCTAACAGAATGGTAAGTGACATCAGGACGGTGGGAACGTAGAGATTCGACCATCAAATCTATGTCACGATTTCTAGCATTTTGAGCATGAGTCATGGCTTCTAGCATCTTTTCATAGTTGATGGGTTCATTGTCTTGTTGAAAAGATGAAGAGTTGTTTTGGAAGTGGTATTGAAATTGTGAGTCCATCAGATTTAGTGATTGTTGTTTGGACTCACGCATACTCCGTTCCAAAATTGATGGTTTCTTATTTTGGACGGGTGGAACTGAGTATGACTCTTGAAAATATTGTGGACTAGGTGGAGAAGGAGGACAAGGTGGTTGGAAATTATGCTCGGGGGAGGTGAATCCCCACTGACTCGGTGAAGAGTTGAAATCATTATGGAAATTATAGTTATTAGATGGGGGGTATGGGTCATATTGATTCGGATAAGACCAATCCGGCACACTAGGTTGGTCAAAGTTATGATATGCCGGGTTGGTAATATCTGAAAATGAAGTCGGTGTGTAATATGGATTATTATTGTAGTTGAAAAAATTATTATTGTAGTCCATATCACACAATAGAATACAAACAAAGAAAAAACAAACAAATAAACAAACAAAAAAGAAAAAATTCTAGCCTAAGTTAGGGTAGACTTAGGACCTAGATGACTCCTAACGGGTTAGACTGTCCACGGGAGGTCTAATGTAGACTTTAACCACAAGCTAATCAGCCAGGTCAGGGCAAGGTTGGTGGGAGGTTTTCCGTCAAAGACGTTCCTTAATTAAATAACCACCAACCTTCGGGCTTTCGGCCCTCAATCCCTTTCCTAGACACTGATTTTGCAGGAGTTAGATTCCAACATTTTTCCCCTTAGGATAATCTCCTAATTGAGTCTGAGATGTCCCTAGGGCCAACGTCTACTCAATTTTAGTTAGGCTTGGGTTAGTGAGTGCTTGGAATGTGATTTTTGGGCTAAGGAAGGGTGATTAAATCCCCACCTTATCTTGTTATGGGTTAGTGCCCTTAAGATGATTTTGTGCAAGGTGTGCAAGATAAAGAAAGTAACATTCAAAGCAAATATCACCCAAGAATGTTTCCTATGCTATATGCTATGCTTACATACCTTGTCTCCAGCACTCTTCAACAGTAAAAAAAAGAAATGAATTGAAAAGAACGCGTGCCTAAAATGCAAACGTCTAATCAATTTTTAACTTTTGCAACAAACTTTTTACTGTTGATTATTAGCAGGTTTTTGTGATGGCATATAAGAAATAAATAATTGCAGAAAACTATAATTTGCAAAGCTAGCAGCCCTGCAAAAATCTGTTAGTAGTCAACTCGTCCTTGCCGCGGATCCGCGGCTTTTGCCGTGGAAATGCGGCAATTCAGAGGGCCCTTGGTCTCTGCTTTCTATAGCAAAGGCCCAAGGCCACTTATATGTTACTGCAACCTTAAATTTTAGCTTTGCTTGCCCTGAACCTGCAACAGAGAAGAAAATTCGTTTAGTTCTAAAAAAAATTCAGATTTCAAAAAAAAAAAAAAATTTCAGATTTCAATAAAAAACATGTTACCCTCCCCGGCAACGGCGCCAAAATTTGATTGCTGCTAAACCTGCACAAAAAATACGAGATTATAGAACTTAAGAAAGGAATATGCAAGTGCTCAATTCTTCCGCTATAGCAAGTGGCTATGCGGGTCGTGATCCACAAGGAGGGTTTGCGATGGAAGCGTTACAGTTCTTTGTATTGAAATCTTTAAGAAAATCAAACGAAGGTTCTTCTCTGTTTTTAAAGTTAAGAAAAAGAAAAAGAAAGTTATAGTTAAAGTTAGAGAGAAAGCGAGAGATGAAGAAGGTGGAAAAATCAGAAAACAATGAAGCGAATATGTACAAATGAAGTGGAGGAAAAAGAGTTGGAAGAGGTATTGTTGGTGATTTAATTTACAGAAATGAAAAAGAAAAGAAATAAAAACTTACCTTCTTTTCACCAAAAGCTTACCTTGAGTTCTTAGCTACGATGTTACCTTGAATTGGAGGCATTCAGCGCATAGCCCATAAGAGTCGAGTGTTGGTCTCTTCCACATTACATCATCAAGATTCGCAAGCATGAAATGATATAAAGAGACTCACAATTCCATCGTCATGAGCTATCGGTGGCACTCGCAAAGGCAAGGCTCTTTCGATGCTTTAGACTCACTTGGAAGACAGTTGTACCAAAAAGAAAGGTAAAGTAGAAAAGAAGAAGAAGACTAAAAGAAACTATATACAAAGAGAAAACATTGATTCGATCTCATAACAATCAAAGAAAAGAAATTCATCTTACACGGTGTCACTCCAGCTCTAGCTTCATTCTTCTTCTTCGATGAGAGTCGATCTCCTCTTATTTACATAAATGAAAATTACAATTACATGAAAAAGAAAAACAAAAACCTAAACTAAGAAATGGAAAAACTAGTCTAAAATCCTACTCTGCATGGTCCTCTTTTTTGCCTTTGAGTGCAGGTATTTATAGGAGAAATGGAGGGGGTAGAGGTGGATATTCAGTTCTGATCTGCTGTTTATTGGCGTGTTGATTGCTGAATATCACTTAACAACTGACAGAATCAGAAAAATGATCAACATGAGATTTGTAGCTCTGTCAGTCTGCTTTCTGGATCATCTTGAATCATAAGAATTGAGATTCTGTAGCAAAAGTTATGATTCGAATACTAAAATGTATCCAGTCAGAATCTGAATCAAACTTGCTTGATCTTTGCTTCAACCGATCGATTCTGAGAGGATTCTTCTCAACCAGTTTTCAACCTCTTGATTTTGCCCTGATTTACTGAGTGTGAATTAACTCTGATTTAATTCAGAATTTTGGTGGGCTTTGGGCTCATTTCTCTTCATCTCTTTAAAGAATGGGCCTACAAATAAATTAAACAATTAATTAGGACAATGCAAAGATTTATTCTATAATAAGTATGGAGAATGACACTTAAATATGCAACATTAGCGACCAATCATGAGTGTACTGTGAAACCCTTTGAAGCCACCAGAAATGATCGTGGCGAGCGTCTAGATACACAGTCTAGACCTCCCTAGTGCTTTGAATTTATTGTTGGTGTACTTTGAACCAGGGGTGAACAGTCATCTGCTTGTGCCAGTGTACTGTTAAACTGAATTGTAGAAGCAAGGACTGGACGTCAGTTCTGTAAACGCAGGGGTTATACTACTTTAAAGATGCGCCTCCCGTAGGGATGCGTCTTTTGGGATGAAGACGCGGCTGTTGCTCCATGAAGTAGACGCGACTTTGGCCTAGTTGAAAAGGCGCGACCTTCGGAGGGACGCGATTTTTCTGTTGAAGACGCAGCTCTTGCTCTGTGGAATAGACACATCTTTGGCTTAATTGAATAGGCGCAACCTTCGGAGGGACGCAATTTTTCTGTTGAACTGAATCCGTGTTGTGGGCGCGTTGCCACGTGTCCAGGAAAATTGAGGGGACATCTTCTTTTTGGCGCTCGAATTTCGCACTGCATTTAATATGCTTGCCACGCGTCAGGCAGGGATTAGGCATCGAGTCAAGCGCCGCATATCTCTGCGAATCACTGTGCCTATAAAAGACAACAGTCTTTTTAAGAGTCATCATTAGACTCTTCTTCTTCGTTGGACCTGTTAGGGTTAAGAAAAGCTCGAGGCTTTGTTCTTTTCATTTTCACCATCTTCAACACCGATTCCACCGTTGCGATGGCACCAAAAGCCAAGCATACTGCTTCGTCTTTGAAGGCTGTTGCTCCTAAGACCCAAAAGGTTGGTTCCTCCATGCAGGAAGCCCCTATTTCAGGTAATAGAACCATCGGATTTGGTTTCCGCCATTAAAGGGCTTACAGAGTTCTTTTAACTCTTAAATCCCTTTTGAATGTGTACCGCCAACGCGGGCTCACGCCTGTGTTTGATCTTCAGGCGCGGTTCTTGAGTTGATAGACAAGACGCAGGTTTGACGACCTCTGCATCTTTTATCAGCTTGAGCCCGTATCTGTTTGTTGAACACAGGGCCCCATTTGCTGAGGGGACGTGGCTCTGAACCACTCCAAGAGACGCGGTCACGGATCTCTTAACAGGAATGAGAAGAACGCCACCTTTGAGTTCACAAAGGGACGCGAGTTTCAGGACGCAACCTTTGGGTCTGCGTTTGATGCAATCTCCCAAGCGTTACATGCAGCCCGTCTTAAAGATCTTGTTGGATCTTTAAATGTCAAATCGGCGTTGACGATTGGGGATTTGTGTCCTCTGATGTTTCCCGAAGAGGCGACCCACGCGTCAGGCCTTCATTGGGCTTTGGCGTTAATACCTTTAAATGCCAAGTCGGCGTTGACGACTGGGGATTTGTGCCCTTGACGTTCCCGAAACGGCAAGCCACGCGTCAGCCCTGCATTGGGCTTTGACATTCGTTCGGGAATTAAGGCCGATGGCTCTGATTATTGCGCCATTAATTACAGGCCTTATAGGTTGCCTATAAATAGGCCTTACCCCCTTAACAGTCCATTGCTTAGACTGTTTTCCCCTCGAGAGCAGGCGCTCTGAGGGACTTCATCTTCTTCCTTCAATGGGGTTTGCCCCCATGGACAACGATGACCCAAAGCTTTCGTGCTTTCCATTAATCTTTCCAGAAGATTATCACTGTCAAGTAATTTCAAGATCAAAAAGCGTCTCTCTGAGTACTTTTTATATCCGCGCCTTGATGCAGAAAGTTCAACCTTTAAAGGGTTATTCTGCGGGTAGGAATTACTTATCTGCCATGAAATATTCAGCCCAACTGAGTTTCAGTTTTGCTGTCCCTTGAAGAGATTCATCTTCTTGACCTTCTCTTGAAGTCTGACTGGTGCGCCCATTATTTGGAAGTTGCGCCTTTTAGACTTCCTGATGAAGTGCGAGTTGATTGAGTCTGAACTCTGACTAAAAATCCCCTGGACGCGAGTGTAATGGACTTCACACCTGGACCGCGAGCTTTACATACAGAGCTCGCGTTTGAGGCTGTTGACTTAGAAGAACTTTAACTCAGGCCAAAGGCTTCAGACTTGAATGTATCAACCCTTGTTTATCAAACAAGGATGTGGCAATTTTCGCGTCTGATTCTCTTCGAAGAATTTTAATTCAGGCCGAAGGCTTCAGACTTGAATGTAGCAACCTCTGTTTATCAAACAAGGATGTGGCAATTTTCGCGTTTGATTCTCTTCGCGTCTCATGTTTTAGACACGGGTCTAAAACTAGACTGCGTTCAAATCTGTGTGTATTCGAAGTTCACAACCTTGATCGCGTCTGTTTCTGTCGCAACAGAATTTTGACTTTCTACGTGGGTCATTCCTGCGTCTGAAGTCTATAGCTATAGCTGCGTCTGCCTTTCAGTTCTTCCGTTTCAGCATTCTGACCTTCTAGTTTTTACTTCTCGCAGGTAGCCTCAATCATCCTTTCGCATATTCGTTGGGCCCTGGGAGAATATATCGGCCAACGAACTTGTTCGATGGTCGACCATTGGAGGAGAAGTCTTGGCCCCTGTTTACGGGAGACGAGGATTTGACATCCACCGAGACCTCATTGGACATGATGCACCAGTCATGCTTCTGTGTTCGCCATGGTCACAGTGGGTATGGCGGTGGATATGGTGGTAGGTATGGTCCTCTTGCAGGTCACTGAAAAGAGGACGTCACCTGTAAGGTCTCGAATCCTCCCTTCACCAATCTTACCCCAGAAGTGACATCGATGAAAAGGCCATATTCATTAGATGACTTTCTGGTGGTAGAGATGTTCATCAATGAAGGATCATGGCCTACATCAGTTGATCAGGTGGAATCAGAAGGTTCTGTTGCATTTCGACCTAAAGAAATACCATTGTTCTTGGTCAGCAATGGGCTCCTTCAATGTTTACGTCATGCGTGATGATGTAATCAGCTTCCGATCGTCACCACAGCCCTTCTTTGGCGCCCTTCCAAACATCTTGTACTTGGAGTGGTGAGCATGCTTCAAGGAGTGAGTGCAACCTCTTACTGAGAGAGAGGGACTTCTTTGTACTCCTTTATTGTAATACTCAATCTTATTATATAAGAAAGCGTCTTGTATCACTTTCATATGTCTGGACATAAATAAAAGCGACATTTTTTTTGTCTCCTCCTATTGTCTTGAATTCCCTTTTTGCATTGAAATTCGGACGCATAGGAGTAAAGGATCTTTGGCTTGGTAAAATATGATAATAATCTTAACGAGTCAAAGTTTGTAGAAAAAAATCCTGTTTTAAGAATTTAAGAATGTCGTCAGAGGTGTGATATTAACTTGACAGGAGTAAGATAGTTCTTGTGGACCTGCCAATCTATAAATGAGAATGACAAGTGGAATTTGTACCCCCACGGAGGATGAGTTTTCATTAGAGGTTTGGTATTAACTTGATTAAGACTCAGTTGGGGATTTAATGAAAACACTGTTAACGGTGTAATATTAACCTAACAATGTTTTTAATTAGATTTGTTATTCTGTTGACAAGAATAACAAGTGAGACTAGACTCGCGGGGAATCTAGGAGAACCTTTACCGTTAGAGGTGTGATATTAACTTAACGGGTTGAATTAAATCTTGTCAGAAGTGTGATGTTAACTTGACAAGGGTGTGAGTCAGAGATGTGATATTAACTTAACTCAAGAGTGTTTCAGCTTCATTTAGGAAAACTGAAAGTGTCACTGTCATAAGTGTAATGTTTAACTTGGCAGTGAGGGTAATGCTAGAGATGTAATTTTGAACTTGGCATTGGTCATCTCGACTTTGACAAGAAAGTCCGAGGGAAGCTCATTGCCATAAGTGTATTATTGAACTTAGCAATGATCTGGACGCTAGAGGTGTAGTGTTAAACTTAGCATCGTTCATTTCAGCTTCGATACAGAAGTCTGAGGGAAAGTGACTGTCAGAGGTTTAGTATTGAACTTGGCAGCAACTCCATCACTGTTAGAAGTGTAATGTGAAACTTTAACAGTAATTTGTCAGAGGTGTGGTATTAGACAGAAATTGCCTCATGATAATAGCAATTTAAGGACCTGCCATTCTACTGATGAGAATGACAAGTGGAATTTAAAAACGTCAGAGGTGTCATGTTAACCTGACAAATTTGAAAGCTTGCTACTCCATATAGGGTTGACAGGTAAGGTCTGTACTCGATAGGGAGTATTGAAAATTTTCATTACCAGAGGTATAGTGTTAACGTAGGAATGATTGTATTTTGTAGACCTACCATTCTGTGTATGAGAATTGGTAAGGGATTTTAGAGGAGAGGGTGGAATTAAGTCCACTTAGGATTTTTAGCAAACCCTCAGCTATTAACGGATTTGAGGTGCCTTTACCAACTACCGTTTGAGTTACGCTAGCCATGCTATTCCCCTCAGCACAGTGAGTTGTCGAAGACTTATGTTGGGCTTAGAAGCCAACGTTTTCCTCTGTCCTTAGCCGTCGGAGGCGTTAGACGTTACTGAAGAGAGCAATATTAAAACCCAAGTTTCGCCTTTCATTTCTTTATCAATATTTACATCATGCATCATTGTACAGTCAGTGCCTGATTAGCTCGTCACTGATCTACCATGATGTGACCTAATAAAGGAAGGAATCTTTTCTTGGATCTGGAGCTGTGATCAGAGGTGTAATTTTAACTTGATTAGCGGAAGAGTACTATTAAGGATAGTACTTCTTCAGGAACCTTCCATTGATTGGCATCATGAGTGTATCACCATTTGAAGTTATGAGGCGATATGCTCCATTTGAGTAGACTGACTCTACTACAAATGGTCCTTCCCATTTAGGCTGAAATTTTCCTTTTGTTTTATGTGTCATCACCATAGGTCTTCTGACGGCTAAGACAAGGTCACCTTTCTTAAAAGTTCGCACCTTAACTTTCTTGTTAAAGGCTCTGGTAATTCGGGCTTGGTAGAGCTCGATTTGTTGTTGGGCCTGCAGACGTTTATCATCTAAGGCCTCCAATTCTTGGAGTCGCTGTCGATGCTTCTCCTCACTTGTCATCTCTGTTGTCAAGGCAACACGTAGAGATGGGATTTGGATTTCTAGTGGAAGCACGGCTTCACACCCATATACCAAAGAAAATGGTGTGGCTTTAGTTGGGGTTCGAACAGTTGTTCGATAGGCCTATAAGCATTCACCTAGCTTGCCGTCCCAGTCACGCTGACTTTTCGAGACGAATTTCTTGAGAAGCTTGCCAATGGTCTTGTTGAAGGCTTCTGCGAGACCATTAGCGGCAGGGTAATAGGCTGTCAATGACACACTCTAGACTCTGTACCTAGTGCAGAACCTCTGGAAAGCTTGACTGATGAACTGGGGTCCATTGTCATGGACGATTCGCCGAGGTACACCAAAACGGTAAATGACATGATGTTTAACGAACTTGATCACATCAGATGACTTTACCTCCTTCAGAGAAATGGCCTCAGCCCATTTAGAGAAGTAATCGATTATGGCTAAAATAAGCTGATGTCCTTTTGATGATGGTGGGCTAATAGGGCCAACTACATCCATCCCCCACATCTCAAATGGCCAGGTAGAAGTCGTAGAGTGAAGGTACCCTGGTGCTTGATGGATGAAATCACCATGCACTTGGCAGGCGTGACATCTCTTGGCATAGGTGATGGCGTCAGAGATCATCTTAGGCCAATAATATCCCAACCTTTGGAGTCGATTCGTAAGTTTTGGGCCAGGTTGATGGGCTCCACACATACCGTCATGAACTTCTTTCAATACCTGCTGTGCCTCTTTTTGCGATAGGCAGCGAAGCAAGATCCCATCATGCGATTGACGATACAACGTTCGCGTGATCGCATTATAGTATAATTTGGGGGCTTTCCTTCTAATGTCAGCCGCTTCTTCGGTGTCCTCAGGCAGGATGCCGTACAAGACATAATCAATGTAAGGGAATCGCCAGTCTCTAGGCTCTGGACCGGTTGACGACTCAAGAGCTTCTTTGTCTTGACAATCTCTCGTTGGCTCCTGGTAGTCCTCAAGAACATTCTCAGGCAATACAAGTCATGGCTGTGGACGAATATTTTCTCTACTACTCCAGCTGGAAGGGCTAAGGAGGCAGCGAGAGACGCCAGTGCATCTGCATACGCATTTTGCTTGCGTGGTACATGGTCAATGTAAAAGTTTGTGAACCTCTCGGCCATGTGGACAGTTGCGTTGAAAAAGGGTACTAGATCTTCATGTCTGACTTCGTACTCCCCGTGAACTTGGCTGACGATAAGTTTAGAGTCACCATAGCCTCGAGATTTTTAACGCCAATCTCATCGGCGAGTTGCATCCCAATCAAAAGGGCATTGTACTCCGCTACATTGTTGGAACAAGGCTCGATTAATGAGACAGCTCAAAGAATCACATAGTTCTGTGGGGAGACGAGTACTACCCCTACTCCTGCCACTATATGTCCTTTTGGGCCTGTTCTCGATGCACCGTCAAAGAAAAGTTGCCACACTTGTCTTTCAAAAGATATCTAGGTGAGGCAGACTTCAGCGACCTCGTCCGGGAGATCCTCGTAAAGTTTGGCTGCCCTCGGATCTGGATGCTCAGCCAGGAAATCCGCCACCGCTTGTCCTTTAACGGCCTTTTGTGGTAAAAAGTGCATTTCATATTGGGATAGCAATATGGCCCATTTTGCCAGTCGGCCGTTTAACGATGAAGGCTTTATCATGAGTAACCTCAAGGGGTTGACTTTTGATACGACGTTTATAGTTTGGCCTACCAAATAGTGTCGCATTTTTTGAACAGCGAACACCAATGCCAAACATTCCTTCTCGATCGGGTTGTATCGATGTTCGGCCCCGATCATTGTTCTACTCAAATTGTAGATCGCTTGCTCTCATCCTTGATCATCGTTTTGAGCTAGTAAAGCTCCTAAAGAATGATCCATTGCTCGGACGTATATCAGGAAAGGTTTCCCGGACACCGGAGCTGTAAGGATCGGTGGTTGCGTGAGGTATTGTTTAATTTCCTCAAATGCTTGGTGGCAAGCGTTGTCTCAAATGAACGAAACACCCTTCTTCATTAATTTGGTAAAGGGTTGGCATCATCCGAGAGATTTGAGATAAACCTTCGAATGTACGCCAATCGTCCTTGCAATCCCCTGAGCTCCATGAGGTTCCTCAGAGGTTGCATCTCCTGGATAGCGCGAACCTTTTCTGGGTCCAAATGAATTCCTGTGGAAGTCACTACAAACCTTAGGAACTTACCGCTGGCTACCCCCAGAAAGGATTTGGCAGGGTTCATCTTCAACTGAAGGGTTCGCATGATATTAAAGATAGTCTTTAAATTAGCTATGTGATTATCTTTGGTGCGGCTTTTTACTGTAATGTCGTCCACATAGTATTCCACCGTTTTGCGCATGTGTTCATGGAAAATGGCATTCATAGCCCTTTGATATGTCGCCCCTGCGTTCTTTAGTCCGAAGGGCATGACGGTGTAGCAGTATACCCCCAGTGGTGTCCTGAAAGTGGTATGTTTTTCATCATCAGGATACATTTTGATTTGATTATACCCTGAAAATCCATCCATGAAGGACATTCGCTCGAATTCACACGTATTGTCAATCATGACATCTGTGATTGGTAGTGGGAATCGTCCTTGGGACAGGCCTCGTTTAGATCACGAAAATCGATGCAGATCCAGATCTTCCCGTTCTTTTTAGCAACGGGGACGATGTTGGCTACCCAATCAGGATGTTGTTCTTCCCTAATGATGCCAGAGTCTATAAGTTTTCTGACTTCTGATTGAATTGCCTCCATTACTTCTGGACGGAACTGTCGCTGTTGTTTGACAGGCCTTACGTTCGTGTTAATGTTGAAGCGATGCATAGCCACTCGAGGATCAAGTCCAGGCATGTCCTCGTAATTCCAGGCGAAGACATCTATATATTCTCGCACAAGAGATATTAGATCCTTTTTCTCGGAAGGCGACAGATTTTCGCTTATAAAGATGGGCTTAGGATTAGCCTCATCTCCTAGGTTAATCTGAATAACCTTATCTTCTGTGGTGGCTCGCGCTGTTCGAAGCGAGTATCCCAAAGAGCATTTAAGTGTTTGATCCAAGGATCTGTATCGGATTGAGTCACTTCTTCATCCTTGTCTTCCAGGTGGCTTGTTGAAACCATATTTACTGAAAGTTCTCTGAAGATGTTGCCGATACTAACATCTGACTCCCACGATGACGTGCCTGAAGAGTAATCCTGGCATAAGGACCCTCCAGAGTAAGAGGCTAATGGGATCGGAGTTGACATATAGCCCAACCCCCTGCGAGTCTGATGATAATAATCAGGGGTTTTCCCTTTTGGCACAAAAGATTGGAGTAGTGTTCTCCTTCCTTTGCCGAAATTCAACCCCGGACCATTTGTCAGATCATACCCCATTCTTTTCATCATTCTGAGTGCATTTGGCTCATAATGACCGAACTGAGGGGTTCCTTCTCGCTTTCTGATTCTTCACGGGACATTGGTTCGGATTTAATTCATCCGAAAAGAATTAGTTTTTGGCCTTTCCGTCTTGCTGGAACCACGAATACTGATTCTTGTGCATTGCCGGCCTCTTGGTATGTTTCGAAGGACGATTTCACTGGTACATGCAATGATGTCAAAGCATCCATTGCCGACCAGAGGTCATCATCTACTTCAGTACTAGTGTCTGACGGCACTGAATCAGAAGCGAACACAGAGAAATAAGCCAAATCTAACTCTTTATTAATATACCATCCACCTACATCATCGGCGGTGTTATCAACATTGAGCTTATTAATGCTCGTTACAAGTGGATCTAGTTCCCACATGCACTCTTCTTTTTCGGCTCGGTGTCGGCTTCATTACCAGAGTCTGGCTCCTCTGGTTGTGGGATTTCGTCAGTTTCCACAGAGTCCTGATACAGGAGAAAATCTGTGAAATAATTCTCGACTTCCTTGAACGGATGCCTTTCGGCAATCAACGTTCGCACCTTTCCACTCCCGTCGATGTAAGAGTGGAGGGAACGATAGAATTACGATGAATCCATGGTCGTCCCAGCAGCAAATTGTAGGAGGTGTCAGCATTGATCACGTAGCATGTCACCTCCGAATTTAAGTCCCCAATCTGGCATTTGAGCTTGATTTTCCCCATTGGACAGGTACCATTGGCATTGAACCCATAAATGGTCATCTGGGTAGCGCTCAACCGGTGTGTAGGAATCCCTAAATGTTGCATGACCCGGCGAGGCATAATGCTCAATGCGGACCCGAGATCTACCTGAATGCGGCTTATTTCAGATGATCCGATGTACCCTGTGAAGTATAGGGGTCGATTATGTTTCCCCTTAACCTGCATATCATCTGCATTGAAGGTAATGCAGGGGCATTTTGGGAGGCATGAAGGCAATCCTCGACATCTTCCTCCTGTGGTCCAACCGGTACCTAGGTCATGAAACCTCAACAATAGCTAGGGCCTCTTGTAAAGCTTCTCTGGTTGACTTCGATAGCCTGAGGAGCTCATAAAGAGTGATTCAGGCCGGGATATTGGCCAGTTGAGTCAGGACGTCAAAGCAGTAAGGTGCTGTGGATCCTTCTGCGATGTCTTTTGAGAGAACTTTGGAAAACCGAAGCTCTTTCTGTCTCTCCACGGGTTGTTTTGTGGAGGGCTTCGCTGACTCTGTAGCGCGTTTTGGAGGAGTTGCCACCATTTCGTCATACTTTTTCAGATATGACTGACCCGAATGGGTTTCCGCCACAAGTTGGTTGGGTTCTGTGGCCAGAGCTATCGTTTCCTCTTCTGAATCAGTCAGCGAGGGAACATCAGTTTTCGCTTACCGAGAAAAAGTACATACCACATTACAGGATGAAGTTTTAGCTTTGCCTTTGGACTTTCTGCTGGTCACAGTGGTCCATTGCCGGCCGTCCACAAGGTCGGGATGAACCCACATAACTTCTCCCCGAGGTGTAGGAACAGGTACAAGGCCCTTCTCTTGCTGCTGGTGAGGGTTTATGTTGACCATTCTTAGCTCCCTTCTTGGGACTGAGACTACTCCAGAGGGTGTTGGAGGTTGTCTTCCAAACTGGAGAAATGATTGTTGGCCCAGAGGCCTTCCACTCTAGTTTTGATGATGATTAACGCATGTAGTTATGTTTACTAATAATCTTGTGATGTTTAGTTTCAGATCATTAACCAAGATATTAGTTGGTGATTGCTTCAACAAAGGAGTTTTGAAGCCTTTCACATGGTGATTCCAGAGCCCGAGCAATAAGATCATACATAGCACTCGTTGGAGTCTAGCTCGGTGGATCACGGAGTTTTGGATCGAGTCGGCTTAGAGACGACGCTCTACAAGAAGACTTCGGTATCCTAGTTTAGTTTGTGTTTTAGATCCATGTGTAAAGATTAGAATAGTGTGATATGCTCAAGTTCACAACACACACACGTTTTATGTTTTGGATATTGGTTTTTGGTTTTTGGTTTAACCGTTATTGGTTTTCATGAATAGTTAGATCAAAACAAGTTTAAATGGTTTTATGTATAGTAGATTCATTCTATATACATGCTTGCTTAACTTCGTAAATAAACTTATTTTGACTTACCTATTCATGTGGTTTAGGTTTTGGATTTTCAACAAAACATATTTGTGAATTAAAAGTCAAAAACATGAAAATATATATGTTTCTTGTATTTTGGATTTCTATCCATATGCAACATGCTTCAAAGTGTTTAAGTATCGTGTTTTTGTATTTGGATAAGTTTTGGAAAATTCAGGTTTGGAAAAATACAGGTTTTGTTTTCGGCAATATTTTCTTAACACAAAATGGTTCAAATATTTGAAATTTGTGTTGAAATTTTTAACACAAGTTTGTATTTCAAGTTATAATGATAAAACTATTTTGTGAAATTTTTGAGATTTTATGAGAATTTTTAAGCCATTAAAAACCTATGTTTTCTGTCCCATAATATAGCCTGCCAGGCTCTGGCGATCGACCGGACCCAGAGTCGGTCGACCGGACCGGTCAACAGACGTGCACAAAACGTGCACGCTGGCCTGCCCATTAAGCCGGTCGACCGAGCGGTCGACCGACTGAAAGCAACCCACTCTCGGGTTGCTCCGGTCGACCGGGCGGTCGACCGGCCAGAGAGCCGTTGCTCTCTGGTTCAGGGCCCGGTCGACAGGGCAGTCGACCGGTAGCAGCAAACGGTCAAAATTCGACCGTTGGCCGGTCGACCGGAAGGTCAAAACTGGCCTTATTTGCTGCCAACGGCTAGTTTTGAAAAGAGGCTTTATATACCTCATATGAGAGAGGTTTTCTCCAAGAATTTTTGAGCTAATTTTTCCTTACTCTCTAGTGTTTTCACAGCAATCAGAAAGAAGTTTTGGGCTCTAAAGTTTACAATCTATTTGGTGTTTTTCTAGGGTTTGGAAAATCAAAGAAAAGTGTTTTTGGGAGAAGAGTTTTTTATTCAACTTCTTCATCTTAGTTTCTAGTTTTTTTCAAGAATTTTCTTTGAGTATTTGTTTTCCATTCCTTTGATTTTCCTCACACTTGAGCTATATCTTCTATCCTATTCTATAGGATCCTTTTTGTTTTGTGGGAAAAGAAATTGTTTGTGGTTGTTAGACCACCAAGTTGTAAACCTTTTATTTGTTGGTTAGCTCCCTCTTTGGTAGAGGTTGAGATTGTGCTTTGCTCCCTCTTGGTGAGGTGGAGTTGATATTGGTTTTGTATCCCTCTTTGGTAGAGGTGGATTGTGGTACCTAGGTGGCGGTTGTATTTGGTTGAGAGAGGAGTTAGGTACTCCCGGTTGTATTTGCCCCAAATCCTCGTTGGAGGTTCCCTGTGTGGGAGTCCTGTGTGGACTAGTGGATTGGAAATCCTTATCGGTGAAGGCGGGGATGTAGAGCTGGGTGCTCGAACTTCGAAACACATCTTGATGTCTGCGTTTGATCGATTGACTCTCTCACTCTCTCTATTTACTTTGTGCATTGATTCATATTGCTATATCATATACTTGCTTGTGTGTTGTTGCAATTAATTTTAAATTCTGCATTTAGTTCATTAGATTAGCATTATCACCTATTCACCCCCCCTCTAGGTGATTTCAATTGGTATCAGAGCCTACGCTCCTGATATTTGGTTTAACCACCTAGGAGTGAGATCTTGGTTTGCTAATCTATCATTTGCATTTGCACTTGCACACATATAGTTTGCACTCATGGATAGCCCTCCTATGTTTGATATTTATAGACTTGATATTTGGAAGGCCAAGATGAGTTGTCATTTGAAAGCATTAGGATATAAAGTTTATCAAGCCATTACCAAGGAATTCTACCCCAATGATAGCAAACATAAAAAGACCAATGCATTAGCCCTTAAAGCACTTAGAGCATCTCTTGATAAAGATTTATTACATGTGTTTGCTCACTATGATTCGGCTTTTGCAGTATGGAGCATTTTAACTTCTCCCAAGCTACCAAAGATCATCGATAAGATGAGGAGATCTAGGAGAGAGAAGTCTGACGAGCGTTGCCTCATGGTCCAAGGGAATGACTCCCTTGAGGTACAATCGGAATCTCAACTAGATACTAGCACTAGTTCCTATTGCTATGGGTGTTTAGAAGTTCAAACCTTAAATATGGAACTTGCTACAAAGTTTGAAAATTTTTTGGAAAAACATGATCTTTTGAAAAAGAAGAATTTTGAACTAAAAGAAGAATATAAGGATTTGTGTTCAAAACTTGATTTGATTTTGCAAGAGAAGGAAGAGATTTGTAGTGAACGTGACTCACTTAAATCTCAACTAGACCTTGCCATAAAGGAAAATGAATTTTTGAAAAGTAAAATGATTGTGATGATGTTGTGAAAAACAATGAGGTCTTATCTTCAAATTAGATTTTATTTTAAAGGACAATCATTCTTTGAAAAATGAAATTGAGTTTATTTCAAAAGAATTAGATTTAGTTTTAAACAAAATAAATCTTTGAAAAATGATATAGATTCACATGTTTGCCATGCTAGTGTAGCCTCACCTAGCACATCTATTGCATGCTCCACTTTATCTTCAAGTATTGAAAATGATATAAATGTTTTGAAAAAAAGTGTTGATTGTTTGGGCTCCACTTTGAGCCATTGTGTTGTGAGTCATACACGCTTGGAATCTTTGTTTCGAAAGAAACAAGTTCCATCTATGCATGCACACCCTCCACGGCATACACATGCTACTCACGGTCACACCCATCACATGTATGCTCATGTGTACACTTGTACACATTGTGGACGAAAGGGCCACCTTGCTAAATTTTGTTATGATCGTATACATGATGTTAATTTAGCAACTAAATTTGTTTGGGTTAGGAAAGGTACTAACCCATATGGATCCAAAAGGAAATGGGTACCAAAGACCACCCCTATTGTATTTGATGTAGGTGTGGGCTCTCACATGACGTGAGAGTGATAGTGCTTTGAAGTGAATGCGTTCCGTGCTTAAAGAGAACAATTTGGATGCATCACTTTCAAGGGGAGTTTGGTGGGAGGACATCCTTGGTTTGGAGAACTAGAGAGGTGCCTTCATCGGTTTTGGTATCGATCTCTAACTCCCGTTTATTCACAAGCTTTCATATCATTATTTATAGCATGTTTTATTTTATTGTTCATTATGATTATGCCATGCTAGTTAGATTAGTGATATACATGTTAGTTATATGAGATACTCATGTTTGATATGGACTTATATCTTTTTTGTTCACACTTTATTTTTAAACTAATATGTATGTCCTAGATCTAATGCATATGCATATACATCATATGGATGTTTATGATTTTTGTTCTGATACTTCATGTTTTGATTAGTATGTTAAATGCCATGATTATTAGACCATTGACATGCATGTATAGCTTTTGAGATCACCCATGTTCATATGGATCATTCTTTGTGTTCTCACATATGTTTAGCTATTATGTATACATAACTCTAATAGCATGTGGATTTACATAATGATCGTATTTATGTTTATCTTGTTGATTTATGTCTTATTTTTATGCTTCATGATTTGATTACATGTTTAAATGTTAGTTTTCATTAAAACTAGGACATATACTTGTACATATAGTGGGCCACAAATAGATCCTTATATGTTTGTGCTTGAACGTTCATTTGTACCTATTAGATGTGCTAGTATAGTCTAATTTTGATGATTCATGCATTTTAACTTGTATTCCCCATTTTGGATATGTTTTATGATCATGTGTTTTCGCTTCATGTATATGTTTATTTTGCCAAACTTTAAGATATACATGTATACCCCTTGAGTCATTTACTTTTCATGCAAATCTTTATTATGGACTCAAATTGTGTTTAGGGATATGTATGTATATTTCTTGTGTTGTCAAAACATACATATGCCTTGAAGTATAAATTGTTTTTAATTAAAATTTAGTTTTCCATGTTTTCAATGTTTAAAGGAATCTAAATTGAGCTTATTGTCTATCTTTCATGATTATGATCTTCACATCTTGTTTGTACAATCATCTTTATAGTTTACTCATGTTTGTTTTCATGAGTCATATTTATGCTTCATTGACTTAGAGTGTTGGCTATCATGTGAATTTCATGTTTCATGAAAAATATTTTTTATTTTATGCCTTGCTTGAAGGATTTCGTACTAGTTTACAAGTTTTTTCATTTAACTAGTTGTGGGATTCTTCGTTATGGTAGATGTTTTCAAACATACACTATTTTTCAAACCTATTTTTGAAAACCCCTACCTAAAAACGGGTGGTTGGATGGGCGACCATGCCTTGTATGTTTTATATTAAAAATCTATTTAAACATGAGCATGAAATGGGTGGTAGGAAATATGAGATATACATTTGATATTATTGTTGTTTCAATTGGTATCATTGGATTTTTTTTTCAATTGGTATCAATATTGACATTTCTTGTATACTCATATATTTTTATGTATGTATGCTTTCACTTCAAATGGTATCAATTTCGATTGGTATCTAATTTTTCATACATAATATATTTTATTTGTGCTCAAAAATATCACAAATTTTGTTTATGCTAAAGCTTGAGTTTTTATGATTATCATGTTTCAATTGATTAGTTTTTCAATTGGTATCTTAATACAAGGTTATGCATCGTTTTAGTTGGTATTTCATAAAGGGGGAGAAAACTCGTATTTCATATTTCAATTGGTATTTTGTTTATCATTTGTTTTGTATTCCACTCCCTTACTTTATGATAGAAAATGATTAAAAAAATTAATATTGATTTTTAGTTTGGTATCATATGTTTATAGGGAATAATAATTTCAATTGGTATCAAGATTTTATTTGTTTACTTATCAATTGGTATCAGAGTTTTTTTTACTATCAATTGGTATATGTTTTCATTTTGATATAAAAATGTTTGTTTGAGATTTGTTTCAATGCCTCTTTTTCCTTTCAATTGGTAGGCATTTCTTAAAATGTTTTTATGTTCACTTTCTATTGGTATCAATATATACCTCATTGACACATTTTTTTAATTGGTATCATATTTGATTGTACCCCTTTTTAACATTGTTTTTGTTTTAGCCAAAAGGGAGAACATTTTGTTTTGTATTCTTTCACCCCTTTGTTGATGATTGACAAAAAGGGGAGAAGAATTTGAGATTATATGCATGTTTTGTATACATGTTTTATGTTTATGAAAAGGAGAAATAATAATTTAATTTGTTTTAGTATCAAAAGCCATGTTTTATTAGTAGTAAAGTTTTACCTTTTAATTTGGTATCATTATTTATTTTATGCATGATTGATGCATATTCATGTTTAGTATTTCCTGCATATATTTATTGTTTATCACTATGCATGAGTTAAGGGGAGCTTCTTTGAAGCTTAACTTTAATCCATGCATATATAACTCCATGAGTTTTGTCATCATCAAAAAGGAGAGATTGTTGGCCCAAAGGCCTTCCACTCTACTTTTGATGATGATTAACTCATGTAGTTATGTTTACTAATAATCTTGTAATGTTTAGTTTCAGATCATTAACCAAGATATTAGTTGGTGATTGCTTCAACAAAGGAGTTTTGAAGCCTTTCACATGGTGATTCCAGAGCCCGAGCAACAAGATCATACATAGCACTCGTTGGAGTCTAGCTCGGTGGATCACGGAGTTTTGGATCGAGTCGGCTTGGAGACGGCGCTCTATAAGAAGACTTCGGTATCCTAGTTTAGTTTGTGCTTTAGATCCATGTGTAAAGATTAGAATAGTGTAATATGCTCAAGTTCACAACACACACACGTTTTATGTTTTGGATATTGGTTTTCGATTTTTAGTTTAACCGATATTGGTTTTCATGAATAGTTAGATCAAAACAAGTTTAAATGGTTTTATGTATAGTAGATTCATTCTATATAGATGCTTGCTTAACTTCCTAAACAAACTTATTTTGACTTACCTATTCATGTGGTTTAGGTTTTGGATTTTCAACAAAACATATTTGTGAATTAAAAGTCAAAAACATGAAAATATATATGTTTCTTGTATTTTGGATTTCTATCCATATGCAACATGCTTCAAAGTGTTTAAGTATCATGTTTTTGTATTTGGATAAGTTTTGAAAAATTCAAGTTTGGAAAAATACAGGTTTTGGTTTTCGGCAATATTTCCTTAACACAAAAATGGTTCAAAATGTTTGAAATTTGTGTTGAAATTTTTAACACAAGTTTGTATTTCAAGGTATAATGATAAAACTATTTTTGTGAAATTTTAGAGATTTTATGAGAATTTTTAAGCCATTAAAAACCTATATTTTCTGTCACATAATATAGCCTGCCAGGCTCTGGCGGTCGACCGGACCGGTCGACCGGACCCAGAGTCGGTCGACCGGACCGGTCGACTGACGTGCACAAAACGTGCACGCTGGCCTGCCCATTAAGCCGGTCGACCGAGCGGTCGACCGACTGAAAGCAACCCACTCTCGGGTTGCTCCGGTCGACCGGGCGGTCGACCGGCCAGAGAGCCGTTGCTCTCTGGTTCAGGGCCCGGTCGACCGGGCGATCGACCGGTAGCAGCAAACGGTCAAAATTCGACCGTTGGCCGGTCGACCGGAAGGTCAAAACTGGCCTTATTTGCTGCCAGCGGCTAGTTTTGAAAAGAGGCTTTATATACCTCATTTGAGAGAGGTTTTCTCCAAGAATTTTTGAGCTAATTTTTCCTTACTCTCTAGTGTTTTAACAGCAATCAAAAAGAAGTTTTGGGCTCTAAAGTTTACAATCTATTTGGTGTTTTTCTAGGGTTTGGAAAATCAAAGAAAAGTGTTTTTGGGAAAAGTGTTTTTGATTCAACTTCTTCATCTTGGTTTCTAGTTTTTCCCAAGAATTTTCTTTGAGTATTTGTTTTCCATTCCTTTTGTTTTCCTCACACTTGAGCTATATCTTCTATCCTATTCTATAGGATCCTTTTTGTTTTGTGGGAAAAGAAATTGTTTGTGGTTGTTAGACCACCAAGTTGTAAACCTTTTATTTGTTGGTTAGCTCCCTCTTTGGTAGAGGTTGAGATTGTGCTTTGCTCCCTCTTGGTGAGGTGGAGTTGGTATTGGTTTTGTATCCCTCTTAAGTAGAGGTGGATTGTGGTGCCTAGGTGGCGGTTGTATTTGGTTGAGAGAGGAGTTAGGTACTCCCGGTTGTATTTGCCCCAAAATCCTCGTTGGAGGTTCCCTGTGTGGGAGTCCTGTGTGGACTAGTGGATTGGAAATCTTTCTCGGTGAAGGCGGGATGTAGAGCTGGGTGCTCGAACCTCGAAACACATCTTGCTGCTTGCGTTTGATCGATTGACTCTCTCTCTATTTACTTTGTGCATTGATTCATATTGCTATATCATATACTTGCTTGTGTGTTGTTGCAATTAGTTTTAAATTCCGCATTTAGTTCATTAGATTAGCATTATCACCTATTCACCCCCCTCTAGGTGATTTCAATGATGTCATATTGGCTGTCACTTTCTTCTGCTCTGGACGGAGTTTTAATACCTCTGCGTCAATCAAAGCCTGAAGGATGTCTTTGAAGACATAACAGCTCTTGGTGGGGTGTCCCAACATCCTGTGATACAAGCAGTAGTTGGGACTATCGGTTTTACCGACTTCTTCAGGGCGTCTAGCTTCAGGAAGCTTCAGTCTGTTGCTCTTGTTAAGTAACTTAAACAGCGAGTCAACATGTTCGTCCTTGAAGGAATACTGCTTGCTGGCGCGCGGTTGACTTGAAGAACCACTTCCCTTGACCGGTTGAGGTTTGACGGGGGATTTGGTCTCTGTCGCCAAGTTATCCTTCCTCTTCGGTTGGAGGGATGTGTCTGGCGCACGCCTTGTCGACCTCTCAGGTCTGGGTTTGTTTTCTTCTGCCCTAACTCGGGCGACAATTTCTTCTGCCTGTTCACCTTGTTGGATCAATTGTTTCCTGGTGCGGCTTTCGGCAACTCCTATTTGGGCGAGGAGAGAAGTTTGTAGATTGTGGCGGCATGTTTCCACCAGGGTGACCTGGGTCATACCGCTTGGACATCGGAGTGCTACATTCTGAAATCTTTCTACAAATGATTTGACGGACTCTCCCTTTCGCTGTTTGGTGGCTAAGAGAGTAGGCATGGTGACCTCTGAGTCGTCTTCAAAGAAGCGCGTTAGGAAGAGCTTCTCCAAATCGCCCCAATTCTTAATGGAGCCTTCTGGGAGCTTCATGAACCATTCAAAGGCAAGCCCTTTTAGGGTGCCGACGAACAAACGTGCCAGGATGGTCATTATCTACCACATTCCCTGTTTGAGACTTAAAGTAGTAGATATGTTGGTTCGGTGACCCTTTACCATCAAATGCTTGGAGGGTCGGAGCCTTGAACTTGGGAGGGTATGGAACAAGGTCCCACTCGGTCGGATATGGCCGAACCACTCCTGCTTTTTGTAGGCCTTTCCGGTTGGTAAGGGCCTCAAGACGTTGCTCCAATTGATTCATTCTTTTAAAATGAACCTTTCCCTTGTCTCGGTCATCCTTTTCCTACGATGAGGATTTAGACGAACCAGAAGTAGACTGCTCTTTCTCCTCTATATGTACAGAAGATGAGCTTTCTCCCTCTTTTCGTTTGCCTTTAGACTTTTTAGAGGAGGCTTTATCGGTTGACTTCCTCTTGTCTTCAAGCAACTGTGCCAGCATCTGCTTGAGAGAATTGATAGATTTTTGTTGAGCATGAATCATCTCGAATTGTTCCTTCTGGACCTGGGCTTGCTGCTCCAAGCGCCTGGCTGTCTCCTCAGGAGTGCTTGTCATGTAGATAAAGGCCTCCTTCTCTATAGAAGAGTTCGAAGCCTGTGACTCTACAATAGCAGAATGCGAGTCATTTGCTTCAATGCCCCAAGCCAGAGCACTGTAATTGATCGGGAGAATTACCCCAGTCCGAGTGCGAATGTGTCGGTACACTCCTTCCGGTTCTGTGTTAGACTCATCATCGGAGCTGACCGCAGGTTGCTTTCCCTACTCCTGCTCGTCATGTTTGCAGTGAGCTCAAGATATTCAGCGTCAGAGAAAATCCTCCTCCTGTGGGAACAATTTCTTTTAGCTGATCGGGGAATCAGGGTCTGCTGTCTAACTAGAGACTGCTGGTTTGCACCTGAACTGCAACGGCACTCAGAGAGCATTGTGATAAGTCGTTCGCAACAACATGACGAAGTGATTCGATTAGCACTTCTCTTCCTTGTCAAGTAATCCCTTAGATCCGTGGGAGGGGGATCGAAGAGATTAACCTCGCAATGTTGAGGGCGGGAGGCATCCTTGCTTCGAAACGCGAGTCTGGCGTCTCTGCTGATAAGAGACGCAGCTCTCGTGTTGCTGATTATTGCGTCTGGACAGAGACGCTTGAGAAACGCAGGGCTCCTGGGCCCCGTGCCTAGAGGTGCATGCCTTTTGTCTTTGACAAGGTGCATGAGCTTCGCGTTGGTGTTTGGGAAGTGGTGCTTCAGAAGCGCTAGCCTGGTGAGCCTTACGTTTAGGCTGCCAAATGCGGACTTCACGTGTCGGGTATGGTACAGAAGAGACGCTGGTCTGAACTTCGCGTCCTATCTCTGTTGGACAATCAGTTGTTCCAACTTGTAGTTGACGAGCACGCCTTCTCTGTCGCCGTTCAGCGTTCCGGTTACGTCGTGGGGTTGAAGGGAACTCCTGGTGACCTGGTGCTGAGGAAGAGGATGGACTGGCTGGACATCAGGAAGGTTGGTCGTGCGGGTCTCCTGAGAGACATTGACGCGAGCGTTACGCATGATGCGATTAGCCACGACATCCTTCACAGCAGTCGCGTCTGAGAGGATCTCAGAGCGGACTTCGGGGCAAATCCCCGTAGAGACCCTGTGGTAGGCCCGGGCCTTCGGGCTCTTGGAGCCAGAAGAGAGGAACTCTTCATACTTCGCTTGGTCAAATTCCACGACGAGTGATTTGACTGTTTTCTCCATGTAGAGGACGTCACCTTGCGCCACCACTTGCTCGTCAGTAGAGAAAGTAGTCCCCAGCGGAGTCACCATCTCTTGTTTGACGGGAGAAATTCGTGTAAAATTTCCTTGATTCAAATGAAAAATTACAGCGGATTAACACTCCGACTACAAGGGAGGGGAGATGTTTAGACTTGAATCTTCCCTTTGTTTAATGCTGGGTTCTTCAGGTGGCGGTGGAAAGTGAATCTTGTTTCTGTTGACCGGGTGAACGTCAAGAACTCTTGGGGATCTTCTCTTTGGATGGTCGATGGAGTGACACAGCTCCGGTTGACCAGGAATCTCAAAGAGATTATAAGCGCAGATTAACTTGTAGGCAGCAAGTTGTTTGAAGGGCTGGACTCTCTTTCTTTTTGGTGGAAGTCTCGGGGTTTTTATATCTCAACAGCCAAGTTCCTCTTAAAAAAGTCTTTTATCAACCGACCGACCGACCCCTTCTCAATAGCAAGTGGGGTTATTTATAGAGGTATCAGAGGCGAACGTGCCCCCTAAAAACACTCCATAATGGGGGGTTAACTTCCTTGTTATATGGGCAGTGATTGACCCCATAATAAGGGCAGTTATAACTGAGATGCGGGTTTCGACCCTCGCGCCTTGGTGCCGCAGTGATGCTGAGACGCGGGTTCCGACCCTCGCGTCTTGGTGCTGCAGTGATGCTGAGACGCAGGTTTCGACCCTCGCGCCTTGGTGCTGCAGTGATGCTGAGACGCGGGTTTTCGACCCTCGCGCCTTGGTGCTGCAGTGATGCTGAGACGCGGTTTCAACCCTCGCGCCTTGGTGCTGCAGTGATGCTGAGACGCGGGTTTCGACCCTCGCGCCTTAGTGCTGCAGTGATGCTGAGACTAGCCCTGCGTCTGGAGTTCGGGACTCTGCTTTTTGATGACTTGTCTTTTAGTGATTTTTAGACAGCCTACATATCATACATGAGTGGAGCAAGATAATTCATGAGTGCAATGAATGTGTGAAAAAAAATGACTACATTAACAATAAAAAGATCACACTCTTAGGTGGTTAAATCGAATATTAGGAGCATTAGCTCTAATACCAAATGAAAAATACACCTAGAGGGGTGTGAATAAGTTTAGCGCTAATCTATTATAAATAATGTAGAATTAAAACTTTTACACTAATATACAATGTATAACCAAGAGAGTCCGAATTTCCCGTGAAGGGCTCTGGAACTTCTTTCACGATTCCTCTAAATTATGGGTTGAGGTGCTTCAATAGCTCTCTTGGTTGAATACTAGTGTAAGCACACAAACAATATCTAACATGTATGGATATGAGCAATAATAATAATGCAAGATAAAAGGAGAGCAGAGAGTTGAGAAATAGAGAGATCTAAACGCAAACACAAGGATATGTTTCAAGGTTCGAGCCACTGCTCTATGTTCCCGCCTTCACACAGAAAGATTTCCACTATGTTCACCAAGGACCTTCCACAAAGGGACCACCACCGAAAAATTACAACTTATAAATGAGGAGTACACAACTCTAACTCTCACAGCTCTACACAAGAGGATAGGCACAAAGCCAAGTACAAAGCAAAGAAAAAATTATAACTTGGTAATCACTTAGATCATAAACCATACTTGGTGATCTTGATAGATTTACAATGAAAAGCTCAAGTATGTGAGTGCCCATAGCTTTTGAAAAAGAAAACACAAAGAAAACTCTTGGGAAAAACTTCTTGATATATGAGAAAATTTAAGAACCAAACTGGAATTCTCAAAACTTATTTTCTTTTGATTTTTCAAAACTTTGAAACAAAATAAATATATGTATTTGAAGCTCAAATACTTGTTTTAAAAACTTGCTGAAAACTTAGTTAAATTGGGGAATAATTAGCTCTCGAAAATCTTGCTAAAAACTGGCCAAATGAACCCTTTATATTGAGGTTTTGAAAACTACCCATTAGAGGCAGAACCCAGGCCAAACTGGTCTGTCGGTCAACTGCCCGGTCGACCAGCTAACGGTTATATTTCTGACCATTAGGGTTATCGGTCGACTGTCCGATCGACTGCCCCCAAGGCAGAGAGAGTTTTAACTCTCTATCGGTCGACCGGTCGGTCGACCGCTCCTCACTACAGTCGACCAGTCGGTCGACTGAGCCAAGGCTCTAGGCATGTGCACATTCCTGTGTACGTCGGTCGACCGCCTAGTGTTGATCGATCGTAAGCAGCCCAAACACCCAGTTCAAAGGGTTTAAAAACTAACTTGTTAAATCCATAAAAACTCAATTAAATTCCATTAAATTTCACAAAAAATAAGTTCATGTAGATAAAGTGAAGTTCAAATATGTGTGATTAAAAGTTAACACATATTACAAACATGTGAACTATTTTTGAGATATAGGAATAAAAGGTTAAACTAAAATTGTATTTTCAAAACCCAAACTTTGAATTGAAAATTTGATTTTCCTATAAACTTGTATAAATAAAAAAATAAGTTATTGAAATACATTTGAAGCATGATGTGTATGGATAGAATCCAATACACAAAGTAAATGAAATATACTTATTTTTGATAATAAATACCAAAATAAGTTTTGATAAAAAATAAAACTTAAACACATGAGCTATACATCAAAATAAGTTTTTCTAAACATAAGAAGCATGAATGCATATGCATGAAATCCAATATATATAGTAAACCATGTAAACTTGTTTTGATGAAATTTATTCATGAAACCAAAAGATGTATTCTTAAGAATCCAAAATCAAAACGTATAGAAATAAGTTTCTATAAGCATATGAAGCTTAAATATTTGTGGGTAGAATCCAACACATGTATACACCATGAAACTTATTCTGTTTAGATGTAAATCATGTAAACAAAAATTCTTTTGAAACTAAAACAATTAAACCGAAACCAAAAACTATAAACTTGTGTGTGTTAAATTGAGCAATTCAAAACTAATCAATTCTTGCACAAGATTTAAACTAAACAAACCTAAACCTAAACCAAACCGTAAACCATAATGATTTTTCTTTGAGTGGTTCTAGAAAAGAACTATATGAATTTTGGAAATTTTATGGACATGATGAGGCCACCATGTTTTCAAATTGTTTTTGGGCCTTTATCACTTTTTTCAAACTGGTTCAGGAAAAGGAGGATGTGAAACAGAATCAGGGAATGAATACTGCGGAAATTGTGGACAATGTTGTTGAAAATTTTACTCGAGAGAGGTAAATCCCCATGAACTCTATGAAGAGTGGAAGTTGTTTTGAAAATTATAGTCATAGGATTGGGGATATGGGTCATATTGAGTCGGATAATCCCAGTTCGGCATATATATGGTTAGTTTATATTGTATATAGCCGGGTCAGAGTTATCCAAGTCAAATGAGATCAGGGTGAAATATGGATTCATATTAGGAATGAAAAAATTGCTATTATTAAAATCCATTTCACAATTTATAAAAAAGAAAAACAAACAAACAAACAAACAAATAAAGAAAAAGAAAAAGGAAATAAGCCTATGTTATAGTTGACTTAGACCTAGACGACTTCTAACTGGTTAGACTGTCCACAGGGGATACACTGTAGAAATCTGACCACAAGTTAATCAGCCAGGTAGGGACAAGATCAGCGTTTTTGGGGCACTTCTAGGGCCGCGCGCGTGGCACCGCCGACTGCGTACTCTCCGCTTGTCCCCTGTTAGCTGTACTTCTTGGATTCCAGATTTGGGCACTCAATTTTGACAAAACCATCCTCCAAGATTAATGGCTATTTTAGTACGCTTTTAATCACCAATTAAATGGGATTTTGGGCTTCTTCTTCATTTCATGCCATCGGCCTAGAAACATACAAAACATGTGATATTAATAGGATTTAATATTAAATAAATACGAAGATGTTGTATAAAATATGTAAGTTTAGAGACTAATAACACCCCACACTTATCTTTTGCTTATCCCGAGCAAAATAGAAATCTAAGAAAATTATTACACTAATTTCGCAAGTGACGCACAAGCATGTGCAACAAGCCGTTAAACCTCTAGGTTTTCCCTAGAGGAGGAGTTTTGTCTCTTGAGGGTTTTTAGCAGATTACACCCACAAAATTCATAAAGAAAGAAATCAAATATTAGTGTTTTAAAAACGCATTTTGAAATAGAGTAAAGTGTTAAAATATATTTACGAAAATTTAAGTGATCCAAGTTCATAGGTTAATCAGAAATTATTTTTCCTTCAACTAAGTCTAAATGCAAAATCTTATAAATTAAATGTAAGAATTTAAAATTGAATCGATTTTTTGATCTTTCATAAATCTCTTAGAAAAATATACACTTTGTGAACTGTGAAGATTTTTAGGATATTGAGTCAAACTTTCATGCCATTGATTTGTGTATATTTATTTTTTTCTTTTCTTTTTTTCTTCCCTTAGTTTTCTTAGACTTTCTTATTGACCCGGGTCGTGAGCCTTTAGCCGGTGACTCCCAAACCAGACAGTTTTAGGGCACCAGATAAAAAAACATCCCTCAGACTTAAGGACTCGAGTAAACAAGACCACAAAACTAAAGGGGATTATTTTATTTTTATCCACCGTTATAGGCGTGAATAATCATACTTCCTGAGGAATAATTACCTAACTTCAATAAGTGATTTTTATTATCATCATTTTAAATATTTTTATGACATTTTCAGTCTTTGTTTGATCCCAAAAAATTGTGTAAGTGTGAAGTGCATATATCTAAGAAAAAAATTCAAGATCAAATTATCTTTTCAATCTTACTTTCTTATCCTAAAATTCAAAAAGATCTATTATTTTGACTCGGTTGAAAAATTCATAATTTTAGGTCTTTTGAATCTTAAGATAATCTTAATTTTCTTAAAACAAATCAAAACTATTTCTCTTATTTGAAAAAGTTTTGTAAAAAGAAAAGAAATGGAGTTTTTATACAAAAAGAAAATTTTAAAAATTTCCTAAAAAGAAGTGTAAAGGAAAGAAAATTTAAAACAACCTATATTAGTAAACCCTCCCCCACACTTATCTCATGCATTGTCCTCAATGCCTCGTGAATGTGTATATGCATGAAACAAATAGAAATAAAAGGAAAATTACCTCATGGTGGTGGTTCCGGTGGTGGTCTAATTGGTCCACGAAATGTGGCCCCATTCAGAAATCGTGGATCTTGCAAAACCCAGTAAAAGTATGATTGAGTGAATGGTCTTATTTAAAAAATTAGGCCCATCTAATTTTCAATTTTCAAAAATAACTACTGAGTCATTTACTTCAACATCTTTGTCCAACAATCAAGTGTGATTTTGGGAGATGATTGATTTGGACTCAAATGAAAAAGTCACAAAAACTGATACCGACTCGAGAATCTGACTCAGATCAAGTCAAGATTCAAAAGGGGGAGTCGAAATTTGTTCAAAAATGGGGTCTAAACCAATGAATTGATGTTCTCACACTTTCCCCATCAATGAAGTGTGATCATAAGATTTGGTGATATAATTTCACGGTGTACTGGTACAGGATTTAATGTTGACTCTGGGATAGAGAAAAAATCTAGTAAAGATACCAGAGTCATTATTGAGTCAAAAAGTGAAATAGAATTACCAACTTGAGGTTCAGGATCACTTTCAAGCTCAAGTTTAATTTTGAGAAAAGGATAACTTGCCAAAATATCAAGGTGGTTCTCAAAATTTTGGGCAAGTTTAAATGGATGTAAAGAAATTGAATCTTGATTTTCATCAACGGAAGGAATGTAAATGGGTTAAATAATCGATTCAAATTCAGGAATTATGGTAATCAAAATTGGCTCAATAATACTTAGCTTAGATAACACTATAAGAGTCGATATTGATTCAATGATTGGACTCGAATCAATAAATTGAAGCTCAGGTTCACATTCATCTTCAAGTTTAATTTCACGAAATGGATAACTTGCCAAACTATCAAGAATTTGATGTTGGTCAAGTTCAGGTTGGTATGATGAAATTGAAGCTAGATTTCCAAAATGACATGATTCTTGAGTTATATGAACATTTGATGGACATGAGAAGTCAATTATATTTTGCATTATTTGCTCTGTCTCTTGCACGAATTCCATAGTTTTTCCTACAATGATTTTTCTTTGAGTGGTTCTGAAAAAGAACTATATGAATTTTGGAAATTTTGTGGACATGATGAGGCCACCAAGTTTTCAAATTATTTTTTGGCCTCTATCACTTTTTTCAAACTCCTTTGCAATAATGATTTTTCTTCAATTGGTGGTTTAGAAAAAGGAGTATGTGAAGCATGATCGGGGAATGAATATTGTGAAAATTATAGACAATGTGGTTGAAAATTTGACTCGAGGAAGGTGAATCCCCATGAACTCTGTGAAAAGTAGAAGTTATTTTGAAAATTATAGTCATAGGATTGGGGATATGGGTCATATTGAGTCAGATAATCCCAGTTCAGTCTATATGGTTGGTTCATATTTTACATAGCAGAGTCGGAGTTATCCGAGTCAAATGAGATCAGGGTGATATATGGATTCATATTAGGATTGAAAAAATTGTTGTTGTTAAAATCCATTTCTCAATTTACAAAAAGAAAAACAAACAAACAAACAAACGAACAAATAAAGAAAAGAAAAAATAAGCCTATGCTAGAGTTGACTTAGACCTAAACAACTTCTAACTGGTTAGACTGTCTACGGGGGGTACACTGTAGAAATATGTCAACAAATTAATCGGCCAGGTAGGGGCAAGATCAGTAAGAGATATCCGTGCCGGAGCAACGGCCTAATTATACCAAACCACTATTCTTTGAGGTTTTGCCTCTCAATCCCCAACCTTGGACGCCGATTTGACAAGAGACAAACTCTAACAACTTTCCCCTCAGGTCAATCTCCTAAATGAATCCGAGATGTCCCTAGGGGCCAACGTCTAGCAATTTTTATTAAGGCTTGGGTTGTGTGAGTAGGGAGGTAATTTTTGGGCTAAGGGAGGGTAATGACTTTCTCATCTTATGTTGTATTGGATTTTGCCCTAAAATTCAATTCATGTAGGTATGCAATATAGATAAGAATGAACAAATAGAGAGAGTAAATCACCCACGTATTTGTCCTATGCTATATGCAATGCATATGTACACCTCCGTCAAGATCACAACAACACAAGAATAAAATACAGTATATTAGAATTAAAATCGACACGTGCTTGATGCAAATGTCTAAACCATTTTAAAGCATCCAATTTCTGTGTTTTAGTTCTTAAATTATTACAGTGTACAGGTAATATAAACAAAAACTAGCAGCAGAATATAGCGGTATACAAGAATTTATCCAACCATACAAAAGCAAGTGTGGACTTCTGTAATGCTAAAAATTTGACCTGCATAAAAAAAACAAAGAAGAAAAGTTAACAAAAATGTGAAATCAAACCGTTCCCATCCTCGACAATGGCACCAAAATCTGATCAGCAAAAATCGCATACAAAATGTGTTGTTTTGAAATCAAGAGTTAAAGTGTATGTGTGCTCTGGCTTCCTCGATACTTCCGTTATAGCATAGAGGCTGAAACGAGTCGAATCCACAAGGACAGGATGCAATAGAAGCTTACACGGTCTATTTACGTGTTTGTTAAGTGTGCTTCAATGTTTTAAAGAATGAAAAGAAAAGAAAACAAAGAATGAAAAGAGAAAAGTGCAGTGGAACATGAAGAAGTGGGTAACATAAAAAGAAGATTTTTATGATTTTTGTTTGTATATCTGTGACGCCTCGATCCCGCGGTACGGAGACGCCACTGCGACGCATATACGTAAGTCAGAAATACCCTCATGTATATATGCTAAGCATCAGTATAAGCAAGAATCAGAGTACAGAAGCACAGTGATAATATACATTCTAACAAAAAAGTATAAGTACATGGTTATCACAGAGAGTGATACAATATTACAGGAATATTACATCACCAGAAAATATAAAAGTACATTTTACAAAGAGATATATAAAACAAAAGCTGAGAGATGCTCACGAGCAGCAAGAGAGGCTCAAGAGCCAATCAGGAGAAGAGCAGGGAGGAAGAGCTACGGTGATGCCGAACTTCTGCTATGCTCTGACCACCACGGAAGGATTCGCTACGCACTCTGATCAGCTACAGCAAGGCCATCATCTTCCAGACTCCAAGATATGGACATGAGAATTCAGGGTTGTCAGATGTAATCCGCGAGTACATATGATAAAGCCAAGTGGCGTGCATATCAGGCACACGTATACAGGAAAGGTGTATTGTGAATATAAGCACATATGAGTATGAAATGAGACAGTAAGCAAAATAACTACAGGAAAACCAGTTATACAAGCCCACATTACCGATCCATGAGATTAATACGTCAAAAAAATAATTCAAATAAGAAAACCCTCATATATATACCCTACACCTCACTCACTGTAATCTTAGTTTATATAACTAGAATTTGCTTTCACAATAACAGAATAATGGAATAGTATAGAAACCCGAAAATAAGCAACAAAATAGCACAGGTATAATGAGAAGGATAATGTATTGTATCACAGGTCTCCTAAGTATAGATCAAGTGTATAGCTAGTCCGATATCAGGAGCATGTTATTATTAAGTTATTAAGACTCATCTGATTTGTATACATCGGTATGTGTCCTATTCCATATACCTCAGCAGACAGACTGGAGAGTTAGTTATTGAAAACTGATGAAGATCGATGAATCATGCTTAGAATGGGTCCCGTGCATGCCCGGGACAACAGCTAAGGAGTATCCGGTACTGAGCCGAAACATACCGCTAGGTACCGGGACTTATTGTACGCCCGAACAGGAATAGGATGTCACCGCTCCTACAGGAATAGGCCCAGGGGCTTATGGCACAATTGGCAAGCATGGGAGTAGGGGGGCCAGTACACCCCACGGAAACACCTGGTGGCCTCCAGGTCGAATCCAAGTATGTGGTCGTGTGACACTATAAATCCATCATAAGCATGGATACTATATCAGTACTTATCAGTTTTCCCCACCCCGGTGTAAGTTGTTTAATTATTACAAATTGTCCGGTGATAATGTCCACAGGGTATTCACAGTAATCCTATATTCATGGTTATCCTATTACGGGGATCAACAGGAGTATAGTTTCAGGAGTCTCCCTTTTATAGGGGTTCAAGTATACAGGAGTTCAGGAGCACAGGAGTCCAGGAGTACCAAATTTTTGGTAACAGTATAATAATCATGCCAAGTCCCCGTAAAAATGATAATCATAAATATGCAAAGTACTACAGGTGTCAGGTGCAATAGTATCCAGTCAGGTGTCACAACATCAGGTCAAGTGTACTAGTACCATGTGAAAACATGTCAAGTGTCAGGTGTCATATATCAGGTGTCAGGTATCAGGTGTCAAGTATAACATGTCAAGTACCAGTGTCTGATATGAAGTGTCAGGTATCAAGTGTCAAGTATATACATATCAGGGTCAGATAATCAACATGTTGTTACTAGGTGAGCGATACAAAGCCATAGTATTATATGTCAGGCAATCATTTGGTCATGTAATATGATATATGAGAACAGTATAAATAAACATTTCAAACTCTTCACAACCGTATATATAACTACAATAAATTAATCTATTAATTAGCTATGCGAAGCCAAACGAAGCGGGAGCGTATCTAGGCATACCATGCAAGTATAATACCAGTTCAACAAATTATAATAACGGCGGACAGGTATTCATAAAATATGCTAATTTTAGAAAATCACTCGCATATCATATATCAACTCGCATAACGATGCATCATGTATAAAAAGCAGGATAACAATTATTAGACATGTAATGATGGTAACAAGGCATTCGCATATCAATATATCATGCAGTAGGCGTTAAAATAGCAATCACTAGGTATAAAACGATGATAGTAAAGCATGAAGCAACACAGAAAATGTACTTGCAAAATAAAATAGATGCTCGTTCAAGAGAAACTGTACTCGCCTCAAATCGAAACGAAATACTGAGTAATATCCGGGAAGTTCACGAACACCATGTGCATGCTAACAATCCAAATAAATATATACAATAATATAATTATATATATAAATATATATTAGAGAGAATAAGAGAGGGAGAGAGAAAGGATTAGTTAGAGAGAAAGAGGCTGAGAGAGAGAGAGAGTTGTAGGGGGAGAGAGAGGGAGTGAGTTGTAGGGGGAGAGAGGAGGGAGTGCGTGCTGCAAAATGTGGAGGGGAAATTAGGGGATTAAAAGAGGGGTAAAAGTGGAAAGGAAGAAAAAGGAAAGGAATAAAGGAAAGAAAGAAAGAAAGAAAGAAGGAAAGAAGGAAAAATAAGAAGGGAGGGGAGAGGGTGGCTGGCGGCTCAAGGAAGGAGGAGAGAAAATGTTGGTGGAAGTGAAGGAGGAAATGGAGAAGATGGAGAAGGTGAAAGGAAAGAAAGAAAAGAAATTAAAAGAAGGTGAAGGAGAGGGAGATCTTGGGAGAAGGGATGGGGGGAGGTGGTTGCTACAGCTGTTGCTGTTGTTTGGCAAGGAAGGGTCGGCATTGGGGGGGCAGGGCATGGAGCAAGTAAGGGAGAAGAAAAAGAAAAAGAAAGAAAAGATGTGAAAAGGAAAAATAAGGAAAAGGAAAAAAATAATAAATAAACATATTATTAAATAATTAAATTAATGGGATAACCTGGGAGTATAAAGTAGAGGAGTGGAGAAGGAAAAAGCAAGAAAAGAAAGGAAAATAATATTATTATTTAAATAGGGCAAAATTTGACTGTTTCAGAAACACTCCGAAAAAATTTTAAAAATAGAAAATATTATTTTAAGATGCCTGATGAAATCAGATTCAAGAAATTTAATTTAATTTTCAAATTAAAATCCTAAAATCTTCTGGTGATATCGGTCGACTCCAAAGTCGATGAAATTTTGATAAACTTAGAAAAATCTCAAAAAATATATTTAGATAGAAAATAAGATTCTAAGAAATAATGTGAAAGCTATTTCTAAAAATTCTACTTCATTTGAAAATAAAAATATGAAAATCAGTCAGCGATGCCAATCGACACCGGTTTTGAAGATTTTGCAGAATAATTCTGAAAATTTTCAAAAATCATGAAAAATCTAAAATATTAGAAAATAGTGTTTGAAACTAAAATCAGTCAAATTAAATTACTAGAAAGGTCAACTCAGGCTGTATGCTGGTATCGGGTTCCCAGTCCAGGTCAGGGCTGACTCTTAGACTGAGAATCTAGATCCGATGCCAAATAACATAAACATTCACAACCTAAAAACAAAAACTGAAAGAAAATTGAAACAATACGGTCAAAAAAATCGGTACACGTATCTGGGTACGTATTCTGAGAACGGGGTGCTACAATCTACCCACCTAACAAAAATTTCGTCCTTGAAATTTTGTAAGGAGGTGAACATGAAAGAGATTAGGGCCAACGATGACAATATGATAATATGTGAAGGGTAAGATGAAAACCACCTAGAGGGGGGTGAATAGGTGATTATGCTAATCTAGAAACTAGATGCGCTAAATGCGGAAGCTAAGACAAATTTTTCAACACACTTAATACAACCAACAAGTGTAGCCGAATTCCCCGTGAAGGGCTCTGGACTAACTCCTCTTGATTCCCCTAGATAAGGGTTGAGGTGCTATATGAAGCTCTTGTGGTTAAGTATAAGTGAGGCACACATACAAGCAAGCCAAGCATATAAGGATGAAATAGCAATGTGAATTAATGCAAGGCACAAATGCAAGCAAGTATGAATGATATGGCAATATGAATGATGCTATGCACAAAGTAAAGAGAGAGAGTTAGAGAGACAATGGATCAAACGCAAACACAAAGATATGTTTCGAGGTTCGAGTCCCTAGCTCTACGTCCCCGTCTTCACCGAGAAGGATTTCCAATCCACTATAGGAGTACCGAACTCCTCTCTCAACCTTACAATGCCACCGAGGCAATACAACCACAATCCACCTCTACCGAAGAGGGATAAGGCCCGTAGCCAACAAACCAACTCCACCTCACACTTGAGGGAGCAAACACAAATCTCAACCTCTACCGAAGAGGGAGCAAACCAATACCACTCCGATCAACCTCTACCAAAGAGGGATACACAAAGCAAGGAGGGTTTACAACTTAGAGGTTTCCACAACCTCAAACAATCTCTCTTTTTCTTTTTCCACAAAACAAGATCCTAATAGATTAGGATAGAAGATATAGCTCAAGTGTGAAAAATAAGTGTTTTGATCAAAGAAATACTTTTGGGAAAACACCAAAAATGATATAGAAATTTTAGCTAAAAAACAATTCCCAAAACCTAATTTCTTTGAAATGAACAAAACACTTAAAACAAATAAATGGAGCTTTTTGGCACAAAAACTATTTTGAAAACTTGTTTAAAACACTTAAGAAGGTCTGGAAATTTTGCTCTGAAAATCTTAGTTAAAACCATGAAGAGATGGGGTATTTATAGCCCCAATAGAAAACTAGCCGTTAGGCTGATCTGTCAGCCTGACAGGCTTGCGGTCGACCGGCCCGGCCGACCGCCAACGGTCATAATTATGACCGTTGGGCCATTCCCGGTCGACCGCCCTGCCGACCCCCAGATACAGAGAGCAGAGCTCTCTGGTCCGGCCGGTCGTCTGCCGCCCGGCCCAATGTCTGCCAGACGTGCACAAGGCTGTGCACGTCGGTCGACCGCAAACGGTCAATCGACCCTTGGTGCGGTCGACCTTGCGGTCGGCCGACCTGGCCTGTCAGCCACTATTCTGGGTCAGAAACACATGTTAAAAATATTTCTAAAAATTCTTTTAAGTCTTATAAAAATCCCCAAAAATAGTTTTAACATTTTGCATTGATATATAAACATGTAATAAAAATTTCAACTCAAATATCAAGCAATTTGAACTATTTTTGTGTCTTATCATTTTTACCAAAAACTAAAACTTGTATTTTATCAAACTTGGATTTTTCAATAGGAAATCTGATTTTTCCTAAAACTCATAGAAATACAAAAACATAATATTTAAACACATTGAAAGATGTTGCATATGGACATAAGTCCAATATACATGAAACATATATATTATAGTTTTTGTCTTTAAATCCAAAAATATGTTTTGTTAAAAAATACCAAAATATAAAACGTGTGTGTATTGTGCACTTGAGCATATCAACTATTCTTATCTTTACACATGGATCTAAATACACTAAACTAAACTATGGATACCTAAGTCTTCTTGACGATCTTCAATCTTCAAGCCGACTCGATCCCAAACGTGATCCACCGAGTGCAAAGGTATGATCTTGATGCTCAGGCACTGGAATCACAATGAAAAGCTTTTAAACTCCTTGTTGAAGCTAATCACCAACTAATATCTTACTAAATGATCTGAAACTTAAAATCACAAGATTATTAGTAAACATAACTACATGAGTTAATCATCATCAAAACTAGAGTGGAAGGCCTCCGGGCCAACAATCTCCCCCTTTTTGATGATGACAAAACTCATGGAGTTATATATGCATGGATTAAAGTTAAGCTTCAAAGAAGCTCCCCCTTAACTCATGCATAAACAAATAAACAATAAATATGCAATGAATGATGCATAATCATGCATAAACAATAAAAGGCTCTAGATACCCAATGAAATGTTCAAAAACAAACATGCTCTAGATATCAATTAAAATTAAACTAAATTAAACTTAATATATGCAAAACATAAATATTCATATATAAAACTCAAAATCTTTCTCCCCCTTTTTGTCAATCATCAACAAAGGGGTAAAAACCAAAACAAAACAAATCTTCTCCCCCTTTTTAATACAAAGAAACAATCATCAATAAAGGGTAAAAGCTAAAGCAAAACAATAAATTTTTCTCCCCCTTTTTGTCTAAAATAAGGAATCAATAAAGGGGTAACAATCAATTTGGATATCAATTGAAAATTTGTCAAAGTAGCATCTTGATACCAATTGAAATCATTAACATCTTGATATCAAAAGAGAGTATTTTTCTTTTTAAACATATGATATCAATTTGAAATTTTTATTTTCTATCAGAAAGCAAGGGAGTGAAAATACAAATACCAATTGAAATATGAAAATCGAATTTTTCTCCCCCTTTATGAAATACCAACAAAAACAATGCGTAAGCTCGAAATAAGATACCAATTGAAAATTGAATCAATTGAAACAAAGATGGAGCTCAAGCTTAGCATAAACAAATCTGTGCTCAAGATATAGGGATATAATAAGCATAAATAAAACATATATGTATGAAAAATTAGATACCAATAGAAATTGATACCATTAGAATTGAGAGCATACATACATAAAAACACATATGAGTATACAAGAAAGGTCAAAATTGATACCAATTGAAAGAATTTCAATGATACCAATTGAAACAACAATAATGATCAAGTGTATACATCATATTCCTATCCTCCCAATCAAGTTCATGTTTTAAATGATTTTCAATGTAAAGCATACATGAGCATGATCTCCCATCCATCCGCCCTTAGATGGTAGGGTTTTCAAAAAATAGGTTTGAAAATAAAGTGTGTTTGAAAATCTCTACCATAGTGAAGAATACGAACTAGTTAAATGGAAAAACTTTTAAACTAGTACGAAATCCTTCAAGTAAGGAATAAAGCAAAATTATTTTTTATAAACATGAAATTCACAAAATAGTCAACACTCATATTCAATTAAGCATAAATATGACTCATGAAAACAAACACATGAGTAAACAATAAATGTGAGTGTAAAAATACAATGTGAAGATCATAATCATGAAGGATGGACAATAAGCTCAATATTTCTTGAAACATGAAAACATGAAAATCATCAAAACATATTTAATCTTCAAGGTATATGTATGTCCTATACAAACTAAAGTATACATACATATCCAAACACAACGAGTCCACAAAGATATATGCATGAAGGCACGTGGCTCAAAGGATGTATATGTATAGCAATAATTTAGATAAAATAGACATATACATGAAGTTAAACAAAAACACATGGAAACATAAAAAAACTAAATTTCCATTAAAACAAATTTCATTTCAAGGTATATGTATGATTTGTCAACAAAAAGTATACATACATATCCCTAAACACAATTGAGTCCATATATATATATATAGATTTGCATGAAAGGCAAATGACTCAAGGGGTATACATGTATATCTTAAAGTTTGGCAAAATAGACATATACATGAAATTTAAATATAAAACAAATATAAAAATGGGAATACAAGTTTAAAATGTATGGATCATCAAAACTAGACTATACTAGCACATCTAATGGGTTCAAATAGCATTCAAGCACAAACATATATAAATTTATTTGTGGCCCACTATATGTACAAGTATAAATCCTAGTCTTAATGAAAACTAACATTTAAACATGTAATCAAGGCATGAAGCATAAAACAAGATATAAATCAACATGAAAAATATAAACATGATTATTATGTAAATTCACATGTTATTAGAACTATGATAAACATGATAGCTAAACAAATGGTGAGAACACTAAGATGATGATCCATATTAAACATGGGTGTCTCAAAGGCTATACATGCATGTCAAGGATCTAATAATCATGGCATTTTCATAATAATCTAAAAACAATAAATCATGCTACAAATGATAAACATGGGAAGCATGCAAACATAAATAAGGAGTTAGAGATTCGATACCAAAACCAATGAAGGCACCTCTCTAGTACTCCAAACCAAGGTGGTCATCTCCACCAAAACTTCCCTTGAAAGTGATGCATCCAAATAGTTTCCTTTAAGCACGGAACGTATCCACTCCAAGGTACCGCTACTCTCACGTCATGTGAGAGCCCACACCTACATCATAAAAAAGAGGGGTGGTCTTTGGTACCCATATCCTTTTGGGTCCATGGGGGTTAGTATCATTCCTAACCCAAACAAATTTATTTGCTAAATTATAATCATGTATACGATCAAAACAAAATTTAGTAAGGTGGCCCTTACGTCTACAATGTGTACAAGTGTACACATGAGCATACATGTGATGAGTGTGTCCGTGAGGAGCATGTGTATGCCGTGGAGGGTGTGCATGAAAAGATGAAACTTGTTTCTTTCGAAACAAAGTTTCCAAACGTGTATCCCCCACTACACATTGGCTCAAAGTGGAGCCCAAACAATCCATTTTCTTCTTAATTAAATTTATATCATTTTCAATCAAAGAAGAAGTGGAACATGCAATAGGTGAAGTGTGTGATACTACCCTAGCATGGCAAACATGTGTAGACATATCATTTTTCAAAACAATATTTTTCTTTAAACAATCTTCTAATCCTTAGAAATAGAAGCAATTTTTATTTTTAAAGAATCATTTTCTTTTAAAACAAAATCAATTTTTGAAGACAATTTTTCATTTTTCTTCAAAATAACATGCCAATCATTTCTAGATTTAAAACTTCATTTTCTTTAAAACAAGATTAAGTTGAGATCTAAGTGAGTCACATTCACTAGAAACCTCTTCCTTCTCTTGCAAAACAATGTTAAGTCTAGAATGCAAACTTTTATTTTCATTAACAATTCCTAGACTTTTCTTTTTCAAAATATTATATTTTTTAATTAATTTTTCACAAACAATGGAGAGTTCTTCATTCAAAGCATGGGCATCAATATTTTCATCACATGAAGAACTAGCACTATCATCACAATCAAAGTGGGGTTCCGAATGTACCTCAAGGGAGTCATTCCCTTGGATCATGAAGCATTGAGATTCGGATTCTCCACTAGTCTCCTCCGGTTGGATAGGCAATTGAAGTTTGGAGGTGGTTGTGGTTGTCAACTTGTTCCACACTGCAAAGGCGGAATCAAGGTTAGAAACATGCATAAGATATTCTTTTGAAAGCGTGCTTCTAATGGCCTCAAGGGCAAGTGCATTGGCCCCTATATGCTTGCTATCACTAAGGAAGGATTCCTTGGTAATGGCAAGGTGAACCTTATATCCTAGGGCTTGTAGGTATATGGACATCCTAGTCTTTCAAACAAGAATGTTGGAAGGGTCAAACATAGGTGGGGTCATGAAGTCCATGGGTCCAAACTATATGTGTGCAAACAAGCAAATGCAAATGAAGATTAGCTAAATAAGGATCTCACTCCTAGGTTGTTAAACCTAAGTATCAGGAGCGTAGGCTCTGATACCAATTGAAAACCACCTAGAGGGGGGTGAATAGGTGATTATGCTAATCTAGAAACTAGATGCGCTAAATGCGGAAGCTAAGACAAATTTTGCAACACACTTAATACAACCAACAAGTGTAGCCGAATTCCCCGTGAAGGGCTCTAGACTAACTCCTCTTGATTCCCTTAGATAAGGGTTGAGGTGCTATATGAAGCTCTTGTGGTTAAGTATAAGTGAGGCACACACACAAGCAAGCCAAGCATATAAGGATGAAATAGCAATGTGAATTAATGCAAGGCACAAATGCAAGCAAGTATGAATGATATGGCAATATGAATGATGCTATGCACAAAGTAAAGAGAGAGAGTTAGAGAGACAATGGATCAAACGCAAACACAAAGATATGTTTCGAGGTTCGAGCCCCTAGCTCTACGTCCCCGCCTTCACCGAGAAGGATTTCCAATCCACTATAGGAGTACCGAACTCCTCTCTCAACCTTACAATGCCACCGAGGCAATACAACCACAATCCACCTCTACCGAAGAGGGATAAGGCCCGTAGCCAACAAACCAACTCCACCTCACACTTGAGGGAGCAAACACAAATCTCAACCTCTACCGAAGAGGGAGCAAACCAATACCACTCCGATCAACCTCTACCAAGAGGGATACACAAAGCAAGGAGGGTTTACAACTTAGAGGTTTCCACAACCTCAAACAATCTCTCTTTTTCTTTTTCCACAAAACAAGATCCTAATAGATTAGGATAGAAGATATAGCTCAAGTGTGAAAAACAAGTGTTTTGATCAAAGAAATACTTTTGGGAAAACACAAAAAATGATATAGAAATTTTAGCTCAAAATAATTCCCAAAACCTAATTTCTTTGAAATGAACAAAACACTTAAAACAAATAAATGGAGCTTTTTGGCACAAAAACTATTTTGAAAAACTTGTTTAAAATACTTAAGAAGGTCTGGAAATTTTGCTCCGAAAATCTTAGTTAAAACCATGAAGAGATGGGGTATTTATAGCCCCAATAGAAAACTAGCCGTTAGGCTGATCTGTCAGCCTGACAGGCTTGCGGTCGACCGGCCCGGCCGACCGCCAACGATCATAATTATGACCGTTGGGCCATTCCCGGTCGACCGCCCGGCCGACCCCCAGATATAGAGAGCAGAGCTCTCTGGTCCGGCCGGCCGTCCGGCCGCCCGGCCCAATGTCTGCCAGACGTGCACAAGGCTGTGCACGTCGGTCGACCGCAAACGGTCGACCGGCCCTTGGTGCGGTCGACCTTGCGGTCGGCCGACCTGGCCTGTCAGCCACTATTCTGGGTCAGAAACACATGTTAAAAATATTTCTAAAAATTCTTTTAAGTCTTGTAAAAATTCTAAAAAATAGTTTTAACATTTTGCATTGATATATAAACATGTAATAAAAATTTCAACTCAAATATCAAGAAATTTGAACTATTTTTGTGTCTTATCATTTTTACCAAAACTAAAACTTGTATTTTATCAAACTTGGATTTTTCAATAGGAAATCTGATTTTTCCTAAAACTCATAGAAATACAAAAACATGATATTTAAACACATTGAAGCATGTTGCATATGGACATAAGTCCAATATACATGAAACATATATATCATAGTTTTTGTCTTTAAATCTAAAATATGTTTTGTTAAAAAATACCAAACATAAAACGTGTGTGTATTGTGCACTTGAGCATATCAACTATTCTTATCTTTACACATGGATCTAAAACACACTAAACTAAACTATGGATACCTAAGTCTTCTTGACGATCTTCAATCTTCAAGCCGACTCGATCCCAAACGTGATCCACCGAGTGCAAAGGTATGATCTTGATGCTCGGGCACTGGAATCACAATGAAAAGCTTCTAAACTCCTTGTTGAAGCTAATCACCAACTAATATCCTGCTAAATGATCTGAAACTTAAAATCACAAGATTATTAGTAAACATAACTATATGAGTTAATCATCATCAAAACTAGAGTGGAAGGCCTCCGGGCCAACATAAGAAAGATTACCAGCTCAGGACACAAAAGGTTGGGGGGGTAGCGGTCACAGTGACATCTTCAGGGCTCCTGATCTAGGTATTGGGCTCCTTGTCCTTCCACTATCATATCTGATGCTTCGGCTTCTCCTGCTGACAGACTGTAAGCTTGGCCTCTCCCACAGTCAGCTCCAACTCTTGCTCCTCGTTGCTGGGGAGGGAGTGGAGCCTTCTGCTAACGGGCTCTGGGTTCCTTCCCAGCGGTGGTGTTGGAAGTGGTAGAGGTGCTGGGGTAGTATCCCACGTCTTCTTATACGGACAAACACCTAATGAATGATCACCAGATCCACATGCCAACCTCAGGCAATATCCGCATATCATCTGCTGAAGGGGAGGTCGGAATGGTCGCATGACTATCGGGCCATTGCTGGGTCTAATTGGGTCTTCTTCATTCATCAACTGAAAGGGTCTCTTCACTTGCCTGTTCTGCATCTGGTGCTTGTCCTTCTTCTCTAGTCCCCATTCTACTTAATAGGCAATAGAGAGAATCTGAGAGTACGTCTTAAGCTACTGAGGGATAAGAAATATCTGGATGTCAATCTTCAGCCCCTGTTGAAACCTGCTGGCCCGCATCTTCTCATCACTCATCATGTAGGGTGCAAATCGACTGAGTCTCAAAAATTCACCAGCGTACTCATCCACAGATCGGTTCAACTGTTGTAACCTGATGAACTGCTCTTCCATCTCTTTCTGAGCCATTGCAGGGAAGAACCTCTTATAGAAACCCTTCGAAAATTGACCCCAAGTTATAGGTTTCTCCAATCTCGCTTCTTCTGCCAACCACCAGGTTCTGGCCATATCTTTTAGCTATATCTTAGCCACTTTCACCTGGTTCTCATCAGGAATCCAGGCTGCCTTCAGAAGATCTGTAGTATCAATCAGCTACTGTTCGGCGTCCAATGGCTTCTCAGTACCCAAATATGTAGCCAGCTGCAGTCTTCTGAAATCAGACACATTACCAGGCCTCTGCTCTCTAGGTGCTGTCAATAATGCATGCCGCAGGAGCTCTATCTGCTGATGCTGACTCTCCATCATGCAATGAAGTGTCCTTATCATGTTGTCGCTCTCTCCATTAGAACTGTCACGAGAAGTGCCAGGACCGTTACGTGTTCTCCGTCCTTCCATATTTGAATTGGTTGCAGGGATGAAAGGAAAAAAGATAGAAGGGTCTCAGGATCTAAGAAATAGATTGCGAGGAAGGAATAGATAACACCGCACTTGCGATTGGAATGTATATTCAAGATTCGTGCTCTCCAGCTACAAATTAATATGTCATTAATCTGCCAACTAGTTGTACTGAAGATGTTAGAGCCTAGGCTCTAATACCACCCTGTGACGCCCCCAATCCCGCGGGTACGGAGACGTCACTGCGACGTTTATATGCAGGTCAGAAATACCCCCATGTATATACGCTAAGCATCAGTATAGGCAAGAATCAGAGTACGGAAGTACAGTGATAATATACATTCCAACAGAAAATACAAGTACATGGTTATCACAGAGAGTGATACAATATTATAGGAATATTACATCACCAAAAAATATAAAAGTATATTTTACAAAGAGATATGCATAACAAAAGCTGAGAGATGCTAACGAGCAGCAAGAGAGGCCTCGAGAGCCAAACAGGAGAAGAGCTGAGAGGAAGAGCTATGGCGATGCCAAACTTCTGTTGCGCTCTGACTACCACGGAAGGATCCGCTACGCACTCTGGTCAGCTACAGTAAGGCCACCATCATCCAGACTCTAAGATCTAGACATGAGGATCTAGAGTTGTCTGATGCAACCCACGAGTACATATGATAAAGCAAAGTGGCGTGCATATCAGGCGCACATGTACAGGAAAGGTGTACAGTGAATATAAGCACATATAAGCATGAAATGAGATAGTAAGTAAAATAACTACAGGAAAATCAGTTACACAAGCCTAAATTACCGATCCGTGAGATTAATACGTCGAAGGAATAATTAAAACAAGGAAACCCTCATATATATACCCTACACCTCATGACACTGTAGTCTGAGTTTATATAACTATAATTTGCCTTCATAATAACAGAATAATGGAATAGTATGGAAACACGAAAATAAGCAACAAGTAGCATATGTATAATGAGCAGGATAATGTATTGTATCACAGGTCTCTCAAGTATAGATCAAGTGTATAGATAGTCAGATATCAGGAGCATGTTATTATTAAGTTATTAAGACTCATCTGATTTGTATACATCGGTATGTGTCCCATTCCATATACCTCAGCATACAGACCAGAGAGTAAGTTATTGAAAACTGATGGAGATCGATGAACCATACTTAGAATTGGTCCCGTACATGCCCGGGACAATGGTCAAGGAGTATCCTGTACTGAGTCGTAACATACCGCTAGGTACCAGGACTTATTACACGCCCGAACAAGAATAGGATGTCACCGCTCCTACAGGAATAGGCCCAGGGGCTTATGGCACAACCGGCAGGCGGGAAGTAGGGTGCTAGTACACCCCACAGAAACATCTGGTGGCCTCCAGGTCGAATCCATGTAGCCGCGTGATACTATAAGACTATAATAAACATAGAGACTATATCGGTACTTATCAGTTTCCTCCATCCCGGTGTAAGTTGTTCAATTATTACAAATTATTCAGTGATAATATCCACAGGATATTCACAGTAATCCTATATATATGGTTATCCTATTACGGGGATCAACCGGAGTATAGTATCAAGAGTCTCCTTTTTTCAGGGTTCAAGTATACAGGAGTTCAGGAGTACAAGGTGTCTGGTAATAGTATAATAATCAATCCAAGTCCCCATAAAAGTGATAACCATGAATATGTAAAGTACTATAGGTGTTAGGTGTAATAGTATCCAGTCAGGTGTCACAACATCAGGTCAAGTGTACTAGTACCATGTAAAAGCATGTCAAGTGTCAGGTGTCATATATCAGGTGTCAGGTATGGGTATCAAGTATAACATGTCAAGTACCGATGTCAGATATCAAGTGTCAGAGATTAGGTGTCAAGTATATACATATCAGGGTCAGGTAATCAACATGTTGTTATCGGATGAGTTGATACAGAGCCACAATATTATATGTCAGGCAATAATCTGGTCATGTAATATGATACAGGAGAACAATATAAATAAACATTTCAAACTCTTCACAATCGTATCTACAATAAAAATAAATTAATCTATTAATTAGCTATGCGAAAACGAGCAAAGCGAGACCGTATCTAGGCATACCATGCAAGTATAATATCATTTCAACATATTATAATAACGGCCAACATGTATTCATGAAACATGCTAATTTTAGAAAATCACTCGCATATCATATATCAACTCGCATAATGTTGCATCATGTATAAAAAGTAGGATAACAGTTATTAGGCATGTAATGATGGTAACAAGGCATTCACATATCAATATATCATACAATAGACGTTAAAATAGCAATCACTAGGTATGAAATAATGATAGTAAAGCATGAAGCAACACAGGAAATGTACTCACACAAATAAAATAGATGCTCGTTCAAGAGAAACTGTACTCTCCTAAAATCGGAATGAAATACCGAGTAATATCCGGAAAGTTCACGAACACCACGTGTATGCTAACAATCCAAATAAATATATATAATAATATAATTATATATAAATAAATATATATTAGAGAGAATAAGAGGGGAGAGAGAAAAGATGAGTTAGAGAGAGAAAGAGGCTAAAAGAGAAAGTTGTCTGGGGGGAGAGAGAGGGAGTGTGTGCTGAAAATATGGATGGGAAATTAGGGGATTAAAAAGAGGGGTAAAAGTTGAAAGGAAGAAAAAGGAAAGGAATAAAATAAAGAAAAAAGAAAGAAGAAAATAAGGAAAAGAAGAAGGGAGGGAGAGGGTGGCCGGTGGCTCAAGGAGGGAAGAGGGAGAGAAAGTGTTGGTGGAAGTGAAGGAGGAAATAGAGAATATGGAGAAGGAGGAAGGAAGAGAGAAAAGAAATTAAAAGAAGGAGAGGGAGAGGGAGAGCATGGGAGAAGGGATGGGGAAGGTGGTTGCTACAGCTGTTGCTACTATTTGGCAGGAAGGGTCGGCATGGGGGGCAGGCATGGAGCAAGTAATAGAGAAGAAGAAGAAAAGAAGAAAAAGAAAGAAAAGAAGTGAAAAGGAAAAATAAGGAAAAGGAAAAAATAAGAAAAAAATTAATAAATAAAAATATTATTAAATAATTAAATTAATGGGATAACCTGGGAGTATAAGGTAGAGGAGTGGAGACGAAAAAAGCAAGAAAAGAAAAGAAAGGAAAATAATATTATTATTTAAATAGGATAAAATTTGACTATTACAGAAACGCTTCGAAAAATTCTCAAAAATATAAATATTATTTTAAGATGCCTGATAAAATCGTATTCAAGAAATTCAATTTAGTTTTTAATTAAAAATTTTGGAATCTTACGGCGATACCGGTCGACACCAAAATCAGTGAAATTTTGATAAATTCAGAAAAATTCCAGAAAATATATTTAGATAAAAAAAGAAGATTCTAAGAAGTAATGTGAAAACTATTTCTAAAAATTCAACTCTGTTTGAAAACTAAAAATTTGAGAATCGGTCAGCGATGCCGATAGACACCGGTTTTGAAGATTTTATAGAATAATTCTGAAAAATTCTAAGAAATCATGAAAAATCTAAAATATTAAAAAAAGTTTTTAAAACTAAATCGGTCAAATCAGGCAGTATGCTGGTATCGGGTTCCCGGTCCAGGTTAGGGCTAACTCTAAGACTAAGAATCTAGATCCGATACCAAATAACATAAGTAATCCCAACCCAAAAATAAATACTGGAAGGAAATTGAAACAATATAGTCAAAAAAATCATGACACGTATCTGGGTATATATTTCGAGAATGGAGTGCTACAATATCTAAAATAAAGTAAAAAGAGAAAAAACCCATGGCTACTAACTGCTAATGGCTCCACTAACTATGCTAATCTCTTAGAGATAGTTGCCTCACATGTATCCCTGGCCATCACTAATCCTTAATTCAAGAGCGTTTCAAAGCATGACCCATAAGATAACTTTCACATCTAAACTCAACAAAATAAGTACAAACTACACTTAAACTATCAAAACTAAATGAGAACAAGGATGGAATAAAGTAAAGTTAGCTTGTTAAAATGTTAGGATGTTAGAGTGTTAGGATCTATCATCATGAGATATCAATGGCTCTTGCAAGAGCAAGGCCAAGTAGAGACTATTAGATTTATGTGGATTATTAAGTAAAAAGTTAGTAAGTTAATGGTTAGTAGGTAGTTGCCATGAGAGAAATTAGCTAAACATGTAAAAGGAGTTGGAGTGAAGAAAACAAGGAGAGATAAAAAGAGAACCTTTCATGGATTGTCACCTTTCATTACAAGCACTCTTGCTTTCGACCCATGTACTACTCTCTTTCCCATTAAAGATCTATAAGAAATGAAAAATACAAAAGAAGAAGGAGAAGAACAACTAACCTAAACTATCCTAAAAACTATAACATGGAGAAGAAAACCATAAAACTCTCCTCCAAACTCCTCCTCTCTTCAGCTCTGGAAATCCCAGGGCTTTTATAGGTGAAAGGGGGCACCAGGGAGCGTGTACTGAGCTGCACGTCAAATCACAACGCGGGACTCCACGCTCTTATCGCGAAAACGCTGCTTTTTTCACATTTTCGTAGCACTTATAGGGCCGCGCGCGGTGCCGCCTGCTGCGTGCTTCCCGCTTGTCCCCCTGTCAGCTGTACTTCTTGGATTCTGGATTTGGGCATCCGGTTTTTACAAAACCACTCTCGAAGGTTAATGGCCATTTTAGTAGGCTTCTAATCACCAATTAAATAGGATTTTGGGCTTTTTCTTCATTTCATGCCATGGACGTAGAAACATACACGACAGGTGTTATTAACAGGATTTAATATTAAATAGATATGAAGATGTGGTATAAAATATACAATTTTAGAGACTAATCACACCCCACACTTATCTTTTGCTCGTCCCGAGTAAAATAGAAAACTAAGAAAATTCTTACACCACTTTCGCAGGTGACACGATTGTACTGAGCAAGTGCAACAAGTTGTTAAACTTCTAGGTTTTCTTAGAGGAGGAGTTTTATCTCCTAAGGGTTTTTAGCGGATTACGCCCACAAAGTCCACAAAGGAAAAAAAATCAAATGTTAGTATTTTAAAAACATATTTTGAAATAGATAAAAGAGTTAAAATATTTTATGAAAATTTAAGTGATCCGAGGTAATATGTTAACCAGAAATTATTCTTCCTTAAACTAAGTCTAAATGTAAAATCTTGTTATAAATTAAATGTAAGAATTTAAAATTGAATCGATTCTTTGATCTTCGATAAAACTCTTAGAAAAATATGCACTTTATGAACTGTGAAGATTTTTGGGATATTAACTCAAACTTTCATGTCATTGATTTTTTTTTATTTCTTTTTTTCTTCCCTTAGTTTTCTTAGGCTTTCTTATTTACCCGGGTAGTGAGCCTTTAGCCGGTGACTGCTAAACCAAATAATTTTAGGGCATAGATGAGAAAACATCTCTCGGACTTAAGGACTCGAGTAAACAAGGCCACAAAATTACAAAATTAAAGGAGATTATTTTATTTTTGTCTACCGTTTTAGGCGTGAATAATCATGCTTCCTGAAGCATAATAACCCAACTTCAATAAGTGGATTTTATTATCAACATGTTTTTAAATATTTTTTTATGACATTTTCAATTTTTATTTCAATCCCAAAAAATTGTGTAAGTGTGAAGTGCATATTTCTAAGGCAAAAAAATCAAGATCAAATTATTTTTACAATCTTACTTTCTTATCCTAAAATTTAAACAAGATCTATTATTTTGACTCGGTTTAAAAATTCATAATTTTATGTTTTCCTGATTCCTAAGATAATCTTGATTTTCTTAAAATAAATCAAAACTATTTCTCTTATTTCAGAAAGTTTTGTAAAAAGAAAAGAAAAGAGTTTTTATACAAAAAGAAAATTTTAAAAATTTCCTAAAAAGAAGAGTAAAAGAAAGAAAATTTAAAACAACCTACGTTAGTAAACCCTCCCCCACACTTATCTCTGCATTGTCCTCAATGCATCATGAATGTGCATATACATGAAACAAATAGAAAAGGAAGGAAAATTACCTCATGATGGTAGTTCCGGTGGTGGTCTAAATGGTCCACGAAATGCGGCCCAATTCAGAAATCATAGATCTTTCAGAAACCTACCAGTGACCTCTCTAATAGACCCTGTAAATGTTTGACTGAGTGAATGGTCTTATTTAAAAAATTATCCCCATCTAATTTTTAATTTTTAAAAATAACTGTTAAGTTATTTTCTTCAACATCTTTGTCCAACAATGAAGTGTGATTTTGTGAGATGATTGATTTAGACTCAAATGGAACAGTCACAAAAATCGATACCGACTCGGGGATTTGATTCAGATCAAGTCGAGATTCAAAAGGGAGAGTTTTAATTGGTTCAAAAATGGGATCCAAACTAAAGAATTGATGTTCACACACTTTCCTATCAATGAAGTGTGATCATAAGATATTGGTGATTCAATTTCATGATGTACTGCTACATGATTCAATGTTGACTCCGGGATAGAGAAAAAAAAACTGGTAAAGATACCGAGTCATTATTGAGTCAAAAAGTGAAATAGAATTACCAACTTGAGGTTCAGGATCACTTTCAAGCTCAAGATCAATTTCGAGAAAAAGGTAACTTGCCAAATGTCAAGGTGGTTTAAAATTTTGGGCAAGTTCAAATGGATATAATAAAATTGAATCTTAATTTTCGTCCACAGAAGGAATGTGAATAGGTAAAATGATCGATTCAAGTTCAGGAATTATAGGAATCCATCATCATGAGTCATCAATGGCTCTTGTAAGAGCAAGGCTAAGTAGAGGCTATTACATTCATGTGGATTATCAAGTAAGAAGTTAGCAAGTTAGTGGTTACTAGTTAGTTTCCATGAGAGAAAATTAGCTAAACATGTAAAAGGAGTTGGAGAGAAGAAAATGAGGAGAGATAAAGGGAGAACCTTTCATAGATTGTCACCTTCAATTGCAAGCACTCTTACTTTCGACCCATGTACTACTCTCTTTCCTATTACAAGATCTACAAGAATGGAAAATACAAAAGAGGAAGAAGAAGAACAACTAACCTAAACTATCCAAAAAACTATAAAATGGAGAAGAAAACCCTAAAACTCTCCTCCAAACTCCTTCTCTCTTCAGCTCTAGAAATCTCAAGGCTTTTATAGGCGAAAGGGGGCACCAGAGAGCATGTACGAAGCCGCGCGTCAAATCACGATCGTGGCTCCATGCTCTTGCCGCGGAAACGCGGCTTTTGCCGCATTTTCGCGACACTTCTAGGGTCGCGCACGCTGCGCCGCCTGTTGCGTGCTCCTCGCTTGTCCCTCTATCGGCTGTACTTCTTAAATTCTTGATTTGGGCTCCCAGTCTTGACCAAACCACCCTCCAAGATCAATGGCTATTTTAGTAGGCTTTTAATCACCAATTAAATGGGATTTTAGGCTTCTTCTTCATTTCATGCCATGAATCTAGAAACATACAAGACAACTGTTATTAATAGGATTTAAAATTAAATAAATGTGAAGATGTGGTATAAAATATGCAATTTTATAGACTAATCAGTAGGTTATAACTGAATCACCTATGCATGCCGTGCATGTTTGTCGGGCGGGCGATCGACTGGTTGACCGGTCAACCAGGCGGTCGACCGACTGGTACTAGTTTGGTCTTGGTTGAGATCGATCGATCGGGCGGTCAACAGACATCAACGGATAGTTCAAATAATTTGAAGTACCGGTCGATCGAAGTTCTGTCGTAACTGCTAGTTTTTAAAATCTGGTTTTTAAATCTTTCTCCAATGGGTATATTTCCTCTTTTTGGGTCTAATCTCTTCTCTAATGACCTAATAGGCTCTTCTAATAGTATTTTATCATTTGCCTATATATATGATTTATTTGTAGAGAATTACTACAATTTTTTTTGAGAAATATTGAAAAATCAAGTTTATTCAAAAGAAAATATTTCAAGTTTTCTTACTTTAACTGCTCATATTTTAAAACCAATTTCTTTAAGTTTTCAGCTCATAAATTGATTCATTTCAACTAATTTTTTCTTTCACAAACTTTTTGAGCTCTATCCCACATCAAATACTATAGGAAGTTACAAAAAGGATTGTTTGTGATCTTTGTGATCACTAAGAGCTTGTAAAGCTCATTGGTTTTGCGCTACCTCTTATGTAGAGGATTAAGAGTTTGAGTTGTATACGCTGATCTTGTGTAGACCATTGTAGTTTATTTGTGGAGGCTCCTTTATGGAAAGATCATTAGTGGATAACGGAAATCCTTCACGCGGTTAAGACGGGGATGTAAAGCTTGGTGTCCAAACCTCGAAACAAATCATTTTTGCTTGCAATTGCTTTCTCTCTAGATTTACTCTACTTGCATTGCTTATACTTATGTTATACATTCATTTTCACTTGCTATTCATTTCTAGCATCATATTTACTTGTCGATTTTCACTCTCTTAATCAAGGAGACAATTGAGCACCTCAACTCATTACTTAGAAAAATATAAAGGAGAAGTTTTAGAGCCCTTCATAAGGAATCTGGTTTTACTTCTTGATTTCAGTTGACCATTTGCATCATTCATTTTATTAATTGTTACATTTTCTCATTATTGACCATTCGATTAGCAGTACACCTAGTCACCCCCTCTAGGTATACTTTCAATTGGTATCAGAGCCTTGGACTCTAGTTTTTAGCTTAACCACCTTAGAGAGATCATTTTCTAATCACTCACTAACTTGCACCATTTGCTTGATTTAACACTAGTTTACATGGTCGAAGATTTTAAGACTCCACCCAAATTTGATGGCCTTAATTTTCCCATATGAAAGGTTAAAATGATCATTTTTATGCAATCCCTAAGAAGACGGGTTACAAAGGCGGTGACCAAAACATTTAGTGTACCCGATGGTGATGAGGCCACTTGGCCCGAAATTGCCACCAAGGAGTTTGATGCAAATGCTAAGGCACACTATGCCTTACTTAAAGCCTTGAATGATGTTGACATTGCTAGGGTAATTCATTGAAAATCTGTATTTCAGATTTGGTCAAACTTGGTTGTCACACACGAGGGGACTTCACAAGTTAAGAGAGCTAAGATTGATCTCTTGTGTTCCCAGTATAAGAATTTCTCTATGAATGAAGATGAATCCATTGATGATATGATTACCAAGTACTAAGATTACCAATGTCCTGCTTATTTAGGTGATGAGATTGACAATGACCAAAAATGAGAAAGGTCATTCGTGCACTTTCACCATCTTGGGAGGTCAAGTCTACAACTTTGAACGAGCTTAATGATAAAGAGGAGATGAAGCTCATTGGTCTCATTAAGAATATAATAACCCATGAGATGGAAAGAAAGATTTGAAAGGAGAAAGCACCCAAAAAGAAAAAAAACTCTTGCTTTCAAATCCGCTTCTATTATTTTTCGATGATGAAGATGATGACCAAGAAGATGATGAAGACTTATCCTTCCTTGTAAACAATGTTAGAAGAATGTACAACAAAGCCAAATTCAATAACCGAAGAAGATGGCAAGGGAAGGAGGAGAAGATGATAGTATGCTACAATTGCTGGAAGCCGGACATGTCTTGTCGAGTGCCAGGATACAAAGAGCAAACCCACTACCTCAAAGAAGCCCTACAAAAAGAAGACTTTGAAAGCAACATGAGATTCGGAGAGCGATTCTAAAGAAAAAGTGGACACTGCTAACATGTGTTTCTTGACAAATGAGAACAGACCCAAGGTAACTTCCGAATCTCTTGATGAATGTGAATTGTCCATTGATGAATTGGGTGAAGCTTTTGATGAACTTTCTAACAACTATGATTTCTTAAAAAGAAGTATTTGAAAATGAAAAAGAAAATAAATTTCTTCAAAATAAATTAGTTGTTATTTCAAAAGAAAAAAAAAGTTTGTCTTCCACACTTGAAAAGACACAAAAGGATTTTGATGTACACAAAATTTTCTGCAAAGCAAAATTTTCAATCATTGATGAAAATGTGATTTTTACTTTGAAAAATAAAATTGATACTTTGAGAAATATTTTGAAAAAGTGTGAATTTGATAAGGCTATAGTAGAGACTATATTTTCAAAGAGGCAAACTCAAAGAAGACATCATGTTTCATACACATACCATCATGCTCACACTGCAGCACAATTACAAACACAACATGTGCACCATGATACACATGCTCATGATGCACAAACAAATGCACATGCTGATCATACTCACACACATCACGCATTTTTATATACCAAGGTGTATACATGCACCTATTGTGGCCGCAAATGTCATTTGGCTAAGTTTTGTTTTGAATGGATCAAATAGTCATGTTTGGTTCGAAAGACTAACATTCTAGGACCCAAGAAAATTTGGGCACCAAAATCAACTCTTATTCAAAATGATACAGGTACGCACTAAGGTTCCAAGACGTAGGGAGTGGTGGTATCTTGATAGTGGATGCTCAAGGCCATGACTTGGGATATCAACAACTTGGCAACCCTATCAAGGTATCAAGAAGGTTGGCACCGTCACTTTTAGAGATGACTCAAAGTGCAAAATTGTTGGTATAGGTAATATCAAGGCTGGCTCATTTCCTTTAACTGAAGATGTTGTTTTGATAGATGGACTCAAATATAATCTATTAAGTATTAGTTAACTTTGTGACAAAGGCTTAAGAGTTATTTTTTATAACTCTACTTGTGATGTTTTAAATATGAAATCAAATACTTGTGTTCTTTTTAGTTTTTGTGTAAATAATATTTATATGATTGACATGCTAAATTTGAATTGCAATGCTACTTGCTTGAATGCTTTAAATGAAAATTCTTGGTTATGACATAGAAGACTAGAACATGTTTCTTTTGATCATCTATCTTTAATTAATTATAAGGAATTGATGAAGGGTATTCTTTACTTGAAGTTTAAAAATGACCACATTTGTGATGCGTGCCAACTTGAGAAATAAACCAAGTCCTCTTTTAAATCAATCAAGGATATCATGATCTAGGCCTCTAGAATTGATACATATGAATTTGTTTGGCCCAACTAAAACTAAAAGTCTTAGTGGTAACCATTTGTTTTTTTTAGTTGATGATTACTCAACATTTATATGGGTTTTCTTTATAAAACATAAAGATAAAGCTTTTTCGCATTTTCATGTTTTAAAAGAGGCTGAAAAAAATATTTTTTGACTTTACCTATAAGGAGTGATAGAGGTGGTGAGTTCATCAACCATTCCTTTATCACCTATTGTGAAGAAAATAGAATTTGAAAATACACCTGGAGGGAGGTGAAAAGGTGTACTAGGTACTCTAATGCTATGATGCGGAATTAAAAACTATTTATGCAAACTAAAACTATTAGGCTAAACATACAAGATATAACAAAAAAGTGTAGCCGAATTTCCGGTGAAGAGCTCTGGACTATCTCCTCAAGATTCCTCTAGAATAAGAGTTGAGGTGCCACGGCTCTCTTGGTTGAATACAAATGTGAGCAAGCAATCCCTATCATATATTCAATTAAGCACACAATATATCAAGCATATAAGAGATATGGGCAATAAGCATAAACAAAATATAAACACAAGTGAGAGAGAGAAAGCAATCGCAAACGCGGGAGATTTGTTTTGAGGTTCGAGCTCCCTTGCTCTCTGTCCCCGCCTTCAACACTATGAAGGATTTCAACTAAAAACTATCCCACTGGATCACTCGGTGCCGCAACACCTACAACGAGTTCACACAAGAACTCCTTGGACTCACTAGTCCCTCTCTTGTTCCCGCAAGAACAACACACGCAAGCACACTAGCTTGTCGAGGCCACACCTCTACACCAAGCTGCCACTAGAACTCGAAACAACACGAACCCGCAAGTTTGCCTCCTCAAATATAAGAATGAACACTTAGTGATCTCTACACTTGGATCACCTAAAAACTCTCTCGCAATAAAGATCCTAGAGAATTGATATAGCAATGGATAGCTTAAGTATGTATGAGAAAAACTAGATAGAGTAGTGGAGGAAAAACTTAAGAAATCTCTTTTGAAAACACTCTTGAAAAACTCTCCTTTTGATATGAAAGTTATAGCTCCAAAGAAAGTGGACAAAACCTCTGAAATAGATGGGAAAAACTAGCTTGAAAACCCACTCAAAATCTTGTGTAAAACAGCCCAAAACAGCACCAATTTATAGGCCTAAAAAATATAGCCGTTGGAGCCAACTCAGCAGAAAATCCTGCTGCCGGTCGACCGACCAACGGTCAGATTTCTAACCGTTGCAGCCTGCCGGTCGACCGCTCGATCCACCGAGCACTGGGCTTGACCTGCCAGTCGACCACCCGGTTGACCGGGGCCAGATCGAGAGAGCACAACTCTCTAGACCATCGACCGCACGGTCGACCAAGCCTGGCTACGCACGTTCTGTGTACATCGGTTGACCGCCCGATTGACCGACTCCTGGCGCGGTCGACTGGACGGTCGACCACCAGACAGCCTAGTCAGCAAACTTTTGGATTAAAAACTTGGTTAAATAAATCCTTATAAATTCTCATAAATTCACATAAAATCTACAAAAATAAGTTCTTTGAAATACTTTGAAATACAAATATGAATGATAAAAAATCAACACATATTACAAATGTTTTGAACCATTTTTGTGATATAGAAATTTTGCCTTAAACAAAAATCCGTATTTTTCAAAAATAATCTTCAATTTGAAAAACGAATTTTCCAAAACTTCTCCAAATACAAAAATAAGATATTTTAAATACTTTTGAAGCTTGGTATGTATGGATATGATCCAATACACATATGAGATAAAATATCTATGTTTTTGACAATAAGCTCTAAAATAAGTTTTGATAAATACAAAACTCAATAACATGATATAGAAACATCAAATAAGTTTTTCTAAACATTTGAATCCACAACGTGTATGGATGAAATCCAAAACACATATAAACCATATAAATGAAAAACACCTAGAGGGGGGTGAATAGGTGTTAATGCTAATCTAGTGATATTTTTAAACAAGAAAGTATAAATGATGCAAACGGTCACTCAAAACAAGAAATTGAAGCCGAATTCCCCGTGAAGGGCTCTAGAACTTCTCCTCTTTGATTCCTCTAGATTATGAGTTGAGGCGCGTAATTGCTTTCTTGTTGAGATGAGTAAAGACCGAAAAATGCAAGTCAATAAAATGATTGAAATGGTGAAGAGCAAACAATCAATATCACAAGTAAGGAATGTAAAGCAAATGAAAAGCAATAAGAAACCAATCGCAAACACAAGTAATTTGTTACGAGGTTCGAGCCACTGCTCTACGTCTCCGCCTCTACCACCGTGAAGGATTTACACTAAATCCACAAAGAAAATTTCCACACCGGAACCTTTACACCCAAGGGGATTACAATTGGTCTACACAAGACCGGAGTACCCAACTCCCACTAATCCAACCTCTACACAAGAGGGATCTCAACACAAGAAAAGACAAGTCACTTGGTGATCAAAAGACCACAAACTCTCTCTTACAACTTCTTATAGAGTGGAGATGATTTTTGGCTCAAGAAGTGAAGTGAGAAAAATTTCAGTTGTAAAGAAGTAAAAAGAGCTTGGAAAATAACTGAAAACTTTAACTAAGAAAGCACTTTAGAGAATGAAAGCTTGAAAACTTTTCTTTTCTTTTGAAACTTAAAAACAATGGGGATTTTTCTTGTGTTCAACAAAGGACCAATGACATCTATTTATAGGGATTTGCTAAATGCATTTCATCATTTAATCTAGGTCAATAGGTCAGATTATAGCCACAAGAAAATCAGAGATAGCTAAAAGAAACATCAAGATCAAAATAGAAAATAGATTCCAAGAAAGTAGCCGTTAGGGGCTGCTGGCGGCTGGCGGTCGACCGGGCCGGTCGACTGGCAGTCTATATGGAAAAAGAGCCGTTGGACTCGGTCGACCAGTCCGGTCGATCGCTGGGTAAACAGAAAGGATTATTTGATCTGTCGGTCGACTGGCCCGGTCGACCGACAAAACCCGAGAGCAAGGGTCTGTCAGTCGGTCAACTTGCCCAGTCGACCGGCAGACGTGTATAGACGTGCACGCCAATGCCACAAGGCCCGGTCGACCGGTCCGGTCGACCGATCTGGCCTGAAATAGATTCGTCGATCGCCCGGTCGACCGTTAGGCTGAAACTGATTTATTTGGAAATATTTTTGAACTTCGAAGAATTTTGAAATATTTTTAAATGGTTTGAAGTTTAAGTAGCATGCTATAGGGGATGAGATACATGTTTTAATTTAGATGTAAAAATATGAAATATTTTGAGACATGTATATCAATCAAGACATGCACCTAATCCTACTAACCAAAACAAAACTTGTATTTTGAAAAGTGAAAGTGTGTGTGTGTTTTCTTGAGCCAACTTATCATAACCTTACTCTTTAACATACTAATTTTTACAATGGTTCTAGGTGACTACAAGATCTTCAAATTTGGGCTCCTCCATATACAATGTTGAATAGCTTGAATCCTTGATCCCGAATTGAGTCAACTTGAGTCAAAAATACCTTCCTTTAGGGAAGAAAACATCTTGAATCCTTAGAACCCTGAAACACACTTAAACACTAAAATATGATTAGTACAAATAACTATATATGTTTTGTAATCATCAAAACTCCAAAATCAGGTGATTGTAACCTTGAGCCAACAATCTGCCCCCTTTTTGATGATGACAAAACATATGAGTTATTTAACAAAAAAATGAGAAAGGAGCTTGGAGGCTCCCCCTCAAATCATGCTATATATATGAATGGCTATATACATGAATGAATTTTACAAAAAGTAAAAACAAAAACTCGGATAAGAAAGAAATAATAATTCAAAACATATAGCTCAAAAGTAAACAAATAATAACTCAAAACTCAAAATATATAACTCAAAATAATAACCTAACTTTTTCTCTCCCTTTTTGTCATACATCAAAAAGGGTAAACATTGTGTTTTTTTTTTTTAAATTTTCATGAATCCATAACACAAACATTTAATTTACCACAAATAAAAGAAAATCAAGTCTAGTCTAGTGGTTTTGTAAAAATATAGGCAAGTTGAAAATCGATGAAACATAATCAATTTCAATATCACCTTTCTCATAATGATCTCTAAGAAAGTGATACCGAATGTCAATGTGCTTAGTCTTACTATGTTGATTTGTATTTTTAGTCACATGAATAGTACTAGTATTATCACAAAATATTTTAATATGGTCATAATGCAAATCTTAGTCAAGGAGAGTATGTTTCATTCAAAGGACTTGTGCACAACAAGCCCCCGCCGCAACATACTCCGCATCGGCGGTTGAGAGGGCTACCGAATTTTATTTCTTAGAAGACCATGAAACAAGACAATTACCGAGAAATTGACATGTTCCACTTGTACTCTTCCTAGCCACTCTACAACCCGCATAGTCGACATCCAAAAACTCGTCATTGAAAATTGTCCCGTCTTCGGATACCACAAACCCATTTCAATTGTACCCTTAAGGTATCTAATAATGCGTTTTACCGCAATCAAATGAGACTCTTTAGGACACGATTGAAATCGAGCACAAAGACATACACAAAACATAATGTCCGGCCTACTAGCCGTTAAATATAACAAACTACCAATCATGCTACGATAGAGTTTAATGTCTACATTTGTATCTTGTTCATCCTTGTCAATCTTTGTGGTGGTAGCCATTGGAGTTTTGCTTGTCTTAGCCCCTTCAAGCCTAAATTTCTTGATAAGTTCTTTCATGTACTTGGCTTGATTGATGAAAATCCCATACTTTCTTTGCTTGATTTGGAGACCAAGGAAGTAGTTAAGCTCGCCCATCATAGACATCTCAAATTCCTCCTTCATGTATGATTCAAAAGCTTTGCAAAGATAACCAAATATGATATCATCAACATATATTTGAACTATAAGTATATCATTTTCAACATGTTTGGTAAACAAAGTAGTATCTATTTTTCATTTAGTAAAATCATTTGAAATAAGAAATGAAGAAAGTCTTTCATACCAAGCCCTAGGGGCTTGTTTTAAACCATAAAGAGCTTTGTCTAGTTTGAAAATAAAATCCGGATGTGTAGGATCAACAAATCCGGGGGGTTGTTCAACATACACCTCCTTTTCAATAAATCATTAAAAAAGAACTTTTTACATCCATTTGAAAAAGTTTAAAATCTTTATATGAAGCAAATGCAAGTGTCATCCGTATGGCTTCAAGCCGTGCTACGGGTGCAAAAGTTTCCTCAAAATCGATACCTTCGACTTGAGTGTAACCTTGGGCTACTAACCTAGCTTTATTCCTAATAAGATTACCCGACTCATCCAACTTGTTCTTAAAGATCCACTTAGTACCAATTGTTGGTCTATCGTGGGGCCTAGGAACAAGATGCCAAACTTGGTTGCACTCAAATTGATTGAGCTCCTCTTGCATGGCAAGAACCAATATAAGTCGCCCTCGTCTTTGAGGATGTTCTTTGGTTCAAAATGAGAAATAAATGCATAGTGCCCACAAAGATCATGAAATTTAGATCGAGTAGTTACCCATTTTGATACTTCACCTATAATAAGATCCTTGGGATGATGTGGAGTGAATCTCCAATCTTTGGAAGTGGTTGAGTTGTCTCCACTTCAACATCTTGAACTTCATTTTCCTCATCAACCTTTGGCTTGTCTTCAAGAGTAGGTGAGTCCTTTAAAGTAATTTTCTTCATGTCCTCATTTAGAGAATCTATTTCTAAAACATTCTCAACAAACACATTAGATTCCTCAAACTTTACATGTATAGATTCTTCAATAGTCAAAGATGATTTATTGAAGACTCTATAAGCTTTACTAGTGTTAGAGTAACCAACAAAAATTGCTTCATATGATTTTGCATCAAATTTACCTAAATTATCTTTAGTATTCAAAACAAAACATTTACAACCAAAAACTTTAAAGTATGAAACATTTGGTTTTCTTGAATAATAAATCTCAAAAGATGTTTTAGAAGTGTTTTTGCATAAGAAAACCCTATTTGATATGTAGTAAGATGTGTTAACGGCCTCGGCCCATAGATAATGAGGGAGACCGTACTTATTTATCATTGTCCTAGCCATCTCTTGTAATATATAATTTTTCTCTCAATGACTCCATTTTGTTGTGGAGTTCTAGGACAAGATAGTTCATGCTTAATTCCATGTTCTTCGCAAAAAGTGGTAATGGGTTGGTTATTGAATTCACCACCTCTATCACTTCTTATTCTTAAAATAGAAGAATCTTTTGCCTTTTCAACTCTTTTCTTAAAGGCTTGAAAATGTGAAAAGGCTTGATTTTTATGTTCTAAAAAGAAACCGAAGTAAAACGAGAGAAATCATCAACTAAAACGAAAGCAAAACGATTCCCACTTAGACTTTGGGTTTGTGTAGGACCAAACAAATCTATATGGATCAACTCCAAAGGTCGTGATGTCATGATATCCTTGATTGATTTGAAAGAGGACTTGGTTTGTTTCCCAAGTTAGCACGCATCGCAAATGCGGTCATTTTCAAATTTCAAGTAAGGAATACCTTTCACCATTTCCTTGTTATTTAATCTAGATAGATGGTCAAAAGAAATGTGGCCTAATCTCCTATGCCACAACCAAGAGTCATCATCGAGGGCATTCAAACAAGTAGCATTGCATAGCATTTTAGACATATCAATCATGTCTCACGAAATCTGAAAAATATACATGTATTGGATTGTCTATCAATTACACTACATGTTAGGTCATCAAAAACAACATTAAAACCTTTATCACAAAGTTGACTAACACTCAAGAGATTATGCTTGAGGCCATCAACTAAAAGAACATTTTCTATTAAAGGAGATCTACCAAGTTTAAATTACCAATACCAATGATTTTTCCTTTGGCGTCATCTCCGAAGGTGACGGTGCTACCTTCATGGTATCTTGATACGGTTGCGAAGTTATTGATATCCCAAGTCATGTGCCTTGAGCAACCACTATCAAGATACCACCACTCCTTATGTCGTTGGGCTTTAGAATGTACCTACATCATTTAACAAATTTGTTGACTTTGGTACCTAAACTTTCTTGGGTCCTTGAATGTTAGTATTCCGAACCCAAACATGTTTATGCGATACATTTATCCTATCATAGCAAAATTTAACCAAATGACCCTTACGGCCACAATATGTGCATGCATAAACTTTACCATACATGAATGCATGATGAGTGTGTAGAGCGTGGACATGTTTAGGGTGCTTAGCATGATGTAAAGGTTGTGATTTATGAACATAAGTATGAGTAGCATGTGATTGTTTCTTTGGGACATGTTTCTTAGGAAACATAGCCTCTAGTCTAGTTTTATCAAATTTACATTTCTTCAAAACTACTCCTAATGAATCAATTTTCTTCTTTAGCATGGAAATTCATTTTCATCAATTTGTGAAAATTTACCTTTGCAAGAAATTTTAGTCATCAAAATCCTTTTGAGTAGAAGTGAGAGTTGAAAACAATTCGTCTTTTTTTTTGTGAGAATGAAAACTATGTGGTTGAGTGATTCATTTTCCTTTTTCATTTTCAAGCATTTCTTTTTAAGAAAATCATAGTTATGAGATAGTTCTTCAAAAGCTTCTCCTAGATCATCTATAGATAGTTCACAATCTTCAATAGATGTATCGGGAGTTACCTTGCTTGTGCTTTCATTTGCCATAAAGCACATGTTGGCGGTATTGACTTCCTCATCGGATTCACTCTCCGAATCTCAAGTAGCCTTTAAAGCTTTCTTTTTGTATGGCTTCTTGGAGGTGGAGGGTTTGCCTTTATTTTTTGGACATTCCGCAACAATGTGACCCGGCTTCCGGTAATTGAAGCAAATGATTTTCTTCTCTTCTTTACCTTGCCATCTCCTTGTATTTTGGAATTTAGCCTTATTGTACATTCTCCGAACGTTCTTTACAAGAACAGAAAAATCTGAAAAACACCTAGAGGCGGGGTGAATAGGTGTAAGTGCTAATCTAGAATACAAATGCAATACTATGTGCGCTAAATGCGAAAGCTAATGCAAATCTTGCAACACACTTAGTACAATCAACAAGTGTAGCCGAATTCCCCGTGAAGGGCTCTGGACTAACACCTCTTGATTCCCCTTGAATGGGTTGAGGTGCTATGTGAAGCTCTTGTTGATTAGGTACAAGTGAGGAACACACAAACAACCAAGCATATACAACATATAGCAATATGAAATATGCAAGGCACAACACAAGCAAGTATGATATGATATGAAGTATGATGCTTTGCACAAATGTAAAGAGAGTAGAGTTGAGAGAAATTGGATCAAACGCTAACACAAAGATTTGTTTCGAGGTTCGAGTACCCAACTCTACATCCCCGCCTACACCACCGTGTAGGATTTCCAATCCACTATAGGAGTACCGAACTCCTCTCTCAACCTTACAAAGCCACCGAGGCTATACAACCACAATCCACCTCTACCGAAGAGGGATAAGGCCCGTAGCCAAAACAAACACAATCACCTCTACCGAAGAGGGATCTAAGCTCAATACCACTCCGATCAACCTCTACCAAAGAGGGATACAACAAAAGCAAGGAGGGTTTACAACTTAGAGGCTTAACCTCAAACACTTCTCTTTTTCTCTCTTTTCCACAAAACAAAGATCCTAATAGATTAGGATAGTATGATAGCTCAAGTGTGGAAACTAGGTGTTTTGGAAACAAGCAACAAAGAAAAACTACTTGGGAAATCTATTGTAAAAGATAGAAAATGCAAGATCAAATCAAAATCCCAAACCCTAGTTTTCTTTGATTTTTCAAAAACTCAAAACAATAAAGATGAGAAGTTTTAAAGCCCAAAAACTCTTTTTAAAACTCTTTTAAACACTTCAGAAAATTGAAATTTTTTCTCTTCAAAAACTTGGCAAAAATCCCAAAAGAGATGGGGTTTATATAGGCCAAAACAGAAACTAGCCGTTAGGCTGACGTGTCATCCTGACAGGCCTGGCGGTCAACCGCCCGGTCGACCGTCAAACGGTCAAAAATATGACCGTTGACAGCTGCCGGTCGACCTGGCGGTCGACCCAAACAAACAGAGACCAATCTGGTCACAGTCGGTCGACCGCACGGTCGATCGTCTACAGAAACAGCCGACGTGCACGGTTTTGTGCACGTCCGGTCGACTTGCCGGTCGACCGGTAGCTTGGCCCAGTCGACTGTCCCAGTCGACCGGCCCAACCTGGCAGACAGCAAAATAGGTCAGATTGGAACACATTTTTGAGGTCTAAAACGTTCGAATTTGGGAATAAGTATATAAGATGACGTTGTAGATATTGAAGTCTTCTTTCTAATTCAACTTAAATCAAATCAATATCATTTCAGAATTGAAAGTTATCAATAAAATACTAAAAGGTGTCAAAACAGAAACTGTAAACTGTTTTCAGAACAAGAACAGATTTCAACCAAATATTTGACAACTTTAAAATTAGAATCATAAAATGGTTATTAAATAAGAAATTTAGATCTGAAAGTTATCTTTGAAATTCAAGTTAAATCATATTATTTGAATGTAAAAATAAAAAGTTATGATAATAACTATAGAAGGGTGTCAAGCCTTTAAATCCAAAACCGATTCAATCAAAAACCAAACATATTGAATTTATGTGTGTGTATTGTGAACTTGAGCATATCAACTATACTAAGCTTTACAAATGGATCTAAAACATACTAAAATAAACTATGGATACCTAAGTCTTCTTGATGATCTTCATCTTCAAGTTGACTTGCTCCAAAACTCCATCCATGGGCTAGGTAAAGTGTGATCTTGAAGCTTGAGCCCTGGAATCACTTGTGAAGGCTTCCAAACACCTTGTTGAAGCTAATCACCAACTAATATCTTGGTTAATGATCTGAAACTTAAACAATACAAGATTATTAGTAAACATAACTACATGAGTTAATCATCATCAAAACTAGGGTGGAAGGCCTTTGGGCCAACAATCTCCCCCTTTTTGATGATGACAAAACTCATGGAGTTATATATGCATGGATTAAAGTAAAGCTTCAAAGAAGCTCCCCCTTAACTCATGCATAGCCAAATAAACATAATAATATGCAATGAAGGCTCTTAAAAACATGAATGCACAAATATGCATAAACAATAAAGGTTCTAGATACCAATGAAATATTTAAAGCAAAGCATGCTCTAGATACCAATTAACAAATAAACATTTTCTAGATGCTCTAGATACCAATAAACATACATTAAACTATATTAAACTTAATATATGCAAAAACATAACTATGCATATATATAAAACTCACAAATAATTCTCCCCCTTTTTGTCAATCATCAACAAAGGGGTAAACATTCAAAAACTAAAATAAAATGAGGGGTAAAAATTTTTCTCCCCCGTTTTGTGTCAATCAAAACAGTGCAAACAATGGTCTCCCCCTTTTTGTCTAAAACAAAAAACAAAGTCAACAAGGGGTGACTACAAACATGATATCAATTAAAAATATGTCAATGAAGCATCTTGATACCAAATGAAGATAAATAAAGATTAATAAATGTTATATGCTATATACATTCATGAAGAGGAAGACGCTAAGTTAGCTTCCCTACACATATGAGTTACATGAAGAAAGGAAGACACGCCCTAATTCACATAACACAAAATATGTAATGCATAAAAGGAGATGTGAAGCTCCCCCTACACACATGTACCACATAAGGAAGAGTTGTCAAGCTCTTCAATACAAGATACACTCAACATGAATTTATACACATATAGGCAATGTAAAATAAATATGTTTTTCTTAAACAAAATTTTGATATACCAATTTAAAACATTTAACATAAACATCTTGATATCATTAAGAGAAATGTGTTCTTTTAAACATATGATACCAATTTGAAACTATATTTTAACATAAAGCAAGGGAGTGGAAATCAAATACCAATTGAAAGACAACATCAAATTTTCTCCCGCTTTATGAAATACCAACTAAACATATGCATAAGCTTGTCAAGATACCAATTGAAAACAAATCAAACAATAGAAATTTTTTGCAAGCTTAGCATAAACAAGTATATATACGTATGAAAATTAGATACCAATTGACATTGATATTCTTGAAAGAGTAAGCATACATATACAAAACATATATGAGTATACAAAAAGATCAAAAATTGATACCAATTGAAAGTGTTCAATGATACCAATTGAAAGAATAGGGTCAAGTGTATATCTCATATTATAACGAAGAATATGAACTAGTTAAAATGAAAAGTTTTGTTAACTAGTACAAAATCCTTCAAGTAAGGAATAAATACAAATCATTTTTCATAAAAATGAAATCCACATGATAATCTACACTCTAATCCAATTAAGCATAAAAATGTCTCATGAAAACAAAACATGAGCAAATAATAAATGTGAGTGTACAAGTCAAGTATGGAGATCACAATCATGAAAATTTGTTCAACTAAGTTCAAGTATTCCTTTAAAAAAGAAAACTAAAAAAATTAATATTATTTAATCTTCAAGGCATATGTATGTCTAATACAAACCAAAGTATACATACATATCCAAGATACGAACGAGTCCACAAGGATATATGCATGAAGGCACGTGGCTCAAAAAGGATATTCATGTATATCTAATAGTTTGGACAAGATAGACATATACATGAAGTTAAACAATTAAACACAAAATCAAGAAAAACTAAATCTTCATCAACAAATTTCATTTCAAGGTATATGTATGAATTGTCAAACATGAAGTATACATACATATCCCTAAACACAATTGAGTCCATATATAGATTTGCATGAAGGGCAAATGACTCAAGGAGTATACATGTATATCTTAAAGTTTGGCAATACAAACATATACATGAAGTGAAATACACAAACAAATTCAAAAATGGGAATACAAGTTTAAAATGTATGAATCATCAAAACTAGACTATACTAGCACATCTAATGGGTTCAAATAAGCGATCAAGCACAAATATATATAGATTTATTTGTAGCCCATTCTATGTACAAGTATATAACTAGTCTTGATGAAAACTAACACTTAAACTAATATTCAAATCATGTAGCATCATAACAAAATCAAAAGTCACATTTTTAATCATGGGAAATCATTAAAACAATAGACTTCTAGGTATATGTATGATTTGTCCAAATCTAACAATACACATACATATCCCAATCATAAAAGAGTCTAATAAAGGTTTTTGCATGTAAGCAAGAGACTCACGGGTATACATGTATATTTATTAGATTTGAATAAAAATAACATATACATGAAGTAAAACACTAAAATAGGTAAAACACGTATGAACGAGAATCATCAAAACTAGATTATACATATGCATAAAGTGGATACAAATGAGCATGAAGTTCAATCAAATAAGAATCAATTGTAATTCACTATTTGTACATGTATAAATGCAATTTTGATACATTCTACATCTAAACATGTAAATACCACATGAAGCACAATAAACAAATAGAAGACATCATGATAAAACTAAAAACATGATTACTATGTAAATTCACATGTATAAGATTCATGATGTATATTATAGCTAAACAAAAGTGAGAACACTAAGTATGGATTCATGCAAGCATGTGTGTCTCAAATACTATATATGTGTGTCAAGGATCTAATAATCATGGCATTTACATACTAATCCAAAGACAATGATAACATGCTATAAAACATCAATATGAAAGCATGTAAATAATAATAAGGAGTTAAGAATTGTTACCAAAACCTAGAAGGCAACTCTCCTTGTCTCCAAAACATGCTGGTCATCTCCACCAAATCTTCCCTTGAAAGTGATGCATCCAATTGATTTCCTTTAAGTCCGGAACGCATCCACTCCAAGGTGTCATCACTCTCACGTCATGTGAGAGCCCACACCTACATCAAAAATAATAGGAGGGATGGTCTTTGGTACCCACATCTTGTTGGGTCCATGGGGGTTAGTCCCTTCCCTAACCCAAATAAATTCTTTGCTAAATTTGAAGTATGTAATCTATCAAAGCAAAATTTAGCAAGGTGGCCCTTACGTCCACAATGTGTACATGTGTACACATGAGCATACATATGGTGATGGGTGTGTTCGTGAGGAGCATGTGTATGTCGTGGAGGGTGTGCATGCATATAGGATGGAATTTGTTTCTTTCGAACCAAGGTTTCCAACCGTGAGTGGTTCATGGCACATTGGCTCATAGTGGAGCCCAAACAATCTACCTTCTCCTTAAGCATGGATATATCATTATTAATCTTAGAAGAAGAGGTACATGCATTAGATGAAGTGTGTGATACTACCCTAGCATGGCAAACATGTGCATCAATATTATTTTGTGAAACAATATTTTTGTCTAAACAAACATTCAACTCATTTGAAATAGAAATAATTTTGTTTTTCAAAGCAACATTCTCTTTTAAAATAAAATCTACTTTTGAAGACAAGTTCTCATTTTTCTTCAAAAGAACATGGCAATCATTTTTAGATTTTAAAAAATTATTTTCTTTTAGTGCAAGTTCTAATTGAGATCTCAATGAATCCCTTTCATTATAGACCTCAACCTTCTCTTGCAAAACATTGTTAAGTCTAGCATGCAAACTCTTATTTTCTTCTTCAATTCCTAGACTTTTCTTTTTTAACAAATTATATTTTTCTATTAGTTTTTCACAAACAATAGAAAGTTCTTCATTTAAAGCATGGGGATCTACAATATCATCACATGAAGAACTAGCATCATCACTATCTAGTTGAAGTTCCGATTGTACCTCAAGGGAGTCATTCCCTTGGACCATATAGCATTGTGATTCGGAATCTCCACTAGACTCCTCCGGTTGATTTGGCAATTGAAGCTCGGAGGTGGTGGTTGTTGATAATAGATTCCACACTGCAAAAGCGGAATCAATGTTAGAAATACACATAAGATAATCTTTAGGTAATGTGCTTCTAATGGCCTCAAGGGCTTGTGCATTGGCCCCTACATGATTGCGATCTCCAAGATAGCATTTCTTGGTGGCCGCAAGAAAGACATGCAAACCTAGGGTCTTTAGGTACATGGACATCCTATACTTCCAAACATCAATGTTGGAAGGATCAAAGCTAGGTGGGGTCATGAAGTCCATGGCAAACTATATGAGTGTGCAAACACGCAAATGCAAACAATAGACTAGCAACCAAATGAATCTCACTCCTAGGATGTTAAGCCTAAGTATCAGGAGCACTAGCTCTGATACTAATTAAAAAACACCTAGAGGGGGGTGAATAGGTGTAAGTGCTAATCTAGAATACAAATGCAATACTATGTGCGCTAAATGCGGAAGCTAATGCAAATCTTGCAACACACTTAGTACAATCAACAAGTGTAACCGAATTCCCCGTGAAGGGCTCTGGACTAACTCCTCTTGATTCCCCTTGAATGGGTTGAGGTGCTATGTGAAGCTCTTGTTGATTAGGTACAAGTGAGGCACACACAAACAACCAAGCATATACAAGATATAGCAATATGAAATATGCAAGGCACAACACAAGCAAGTATGATATGATATGAAGTATGATGCTTTGCACAAATGTAAAGAGAGTAGAGTTGAGAGAAATTGGATCAAACGCTAACACAAAGATTTGTTTCGAGGTTCGAGTACCCAACTCTACATCCCCGCCTACACCACCGTGTAGGATTTCCAATCCACTATAGGAGTACCGAACTCCTCTCTCAACCTTACAAAGCCACCGAGGCTATACAATCACAATCCACCTCTAACGAAGAGGGATAAGGCCCGTAGCCAAAACAAACACAATCACCTCTACCGAAGAGGGATCTAAGCTCAATACCACTCCGATCAACCTCTACCAAAGAGGGATACAACAAAAGCAAGGAGGGTTTACAACTTAGAGGCTTAACCTCAAACACTTCTCTTTTTCTCTCTTTTCCACAAAACAAAGATCCTAATAGATTAGGATAGTATGATAGCTCAAGTGTGGAAACTAGGTGTTTTTGGAAACAAGCAACAAAGAAAAACTACTTGGGAAATCTCTTGTAAAAGATAGAAAATGCAAGATCAAATCAAAATCCCAAACCCTAGTTTTCTTTGATTTTCCAAAAACCCAAAACAATAAAGATGAGAAGTTTTAAAGCCCAAAAATTCTTTTTAAAACTCTTTTAAACACTTCAGAAAACTGAAATTATTTCTCTTCAAAAACTTGGCAAAAATCCCAAAAGAGATGGGGTTTATATAGGCCAAAATAGAAACTAGCCGTTAGGCTGACGTGTCAGCCTGACAGGCCTGGCGGTCGACCGCCCGGTCGACCGTCAAATGGTCAAAAATATGACCGTTGACAGCTGCCGGTCGACCTGGCGGTCGACCCAAACAAACAGAGACCAATCTGGTCACAGTCGGTCGACCGCACGGTCGACCGTCGACAGAAACAGCCGACGTGCACGGTTTGTGCACGTCCGGTCGACTTGCCGGTCGACCGGTAGCTTGGCCCAGTCGACTGTCCCAGTCGACCGGCCCAACCTGGCAGACAGCAAAATAGGTCAGATTGGAACACATTTGTGAGGTCTAAAACGTTCGAATTTGAGAATAAGTATATAGGATGAAGTTGTAGATATTGAAGTCTTATTTCTAATGCAACTTAAATCAAATCAATATCATTTCACAATTGAACGTTATCAATAAAATACTAAAAATTGTCAAAACAGAAACTGTAAACTGTTTTCAGAACAAGAACAGATTTCAACCAAATATTTGACAACTTTAAAATTAGAATCATAAAATGGTTATTAAATAAGAAATTTAGATCTGAAAGTTATCTTTGAAATTCAAGTTAAATCATGTTATTTGAATGTAAAAATAAAAAGTTATGATAATAACTATAGAAGGGTGTCAAGCCTTGAAATCCAAAACCGATTCAATCAAAAACCAAACATATTGAATTTATGTGTGTATTGTGAACTTGAGCATATCAACTATACTAAGCTTTACAAATGGATCTAAAACACACTAAACTAAACTATGGATACCTAAGTCTTCTTGATGATCTTCATCTTCAAATTGACTTGCTCTAAAACTCCATCCATGGGCTAGGCAAAGTGTGATCTTGAAGCTTGAGCCCTAGAATCACTTGTGAAGGCTTCCAAACACCTTGTTGAAGCTAATCACCAACTAATATCTTGGTTAATGATCTGAAACTTAAACAATACAAGATTATTAGTAAACATAACTACATGAGTTAATCATCATCAAAACTAGGGTGGAAGGCCTTTGGGCCAACAAAATCTTCATCATCCTCTTCTTCATCGTCTTCGTCGGAGTAGGTGGAAGAGCTCTTGAAGGCGATTGCTTTCTTCTTGGGAGGAGCCATCTCTTCTCTTACTTTTCTTTCCATCTCATGGGTCTTGAGATTTTCAATGAGACCGATGAGCTCCATTTCTTCCTTGTCATTGAGCTCCTTCAAAGTTGTGGCTTTGACTTCCTAAGATGGAGGGAGTGCTCGGATGATCTTCCTCACTTTTTGGTCGTTGTCAATGTCGTCACCTAAAGAAGAAAGACCATTAGTAATCTTTGTAAACTTAGTAACCATATCAACTATGGTTTCATTCTCTTGCATGAAAAAGTTTTCATATTGGGAACGAAGAAGGTCGATTTTGGCCCTCTTTACTTGTGAGGTTCCCTCATGAGTGACTAATAAGTGAGTCCAAATCTCATAAGCGGATTTGCAATGAATGACTCTAAAAATATCATCGTCATTGAGAGCTTGAAGCAAGGCATAGTGTGCTCTAGCATTAGCGTCAAACTCTTTCGTGGCAATATCAGACTAAGTGTCCTCATCACCAAGGGGTGCGCTAAATGGTTTGGTCACCGCCTTTGAACCCGGCTCCCTAAGGATTACAAAAACACGGTCATCTTAACCTTCCATATGGAAAAGTTAAGGCCATCAAATTTGGGTGGGGTCTTAATTCCTTCGGCCATTTTTACTAAGTATATGAGGATGAAATATGAATAGAGTGATTAGCAATATAGGATCTCTTTAAGGTTGTTAAGCCAAGAGCCTAGAGACCAAAGCTCTGATACCAATTGAAAAACACCTAGAGGGGGTGAATAGGTGTTAATGCTAATCTAGTGATCTTTTTAAACAAGAAAGTATGAATGATGCAAACGGTCACTCAAAGTAAGAAATTGAAGCCGAATTTCCCGTGAAAGGCTCTAGAACTTCTCCTCTTTGATTCCTCTAGATTATGAGTTGAGGGGCGTAATTGCTTTCTTATTGAGATGAGTAAAGACCGAAAAATGCAAGTCAATGAAATGATAGAAATGGTGAAGAGCAAACAATCAATATCACAAGTAAGGAATGTAAAGCAAATGAAAAGCAATAGGAAACCAATCGCAAACACAAGTAATTTGTTACGAGGTTCGAGCCACTGCTCTACGTCCCTGCCTCCACCACCGTGAAGGATTTCCACTAAATCCACAAAGAAAATTTTCACACCGAAACCTTTACACCCAAGGGGATTACAATTGGTCTACACAAGACCGGAGTACCCAACTCCCACCAATCCAACCTCTACACAAGAGGGATCTCAACACAAGAAAAGACAAGTCACTTGGTGATCAAAAGACCACAAACTCTCTCTTATAACTTCTTATGGAGTGGAGATGATTTTTGACTCAAGAAGTGAAGTGAGAAAATTTTCAGTTATAAAGAAGTAAAAAGAGCTTGGAAAACAACTGAAAACTTTAACCAAGAAATCACTTTAGAGAATGAAAGCTTGAAAACTTTTCTTTCTTTTGAAACTTAAAAACAATGGGGATTTTTCTTGTGTTTCAACAAAGGACCAATGACATCTATTTATAAGTATTTGCTAAATGCATTTCATCATTTAATCTAGGTCAATAGGTCAGATTATAGCCACAAGAAATCAGAGATAGCTGAAAGAAACATCAAAATCAAAACAGAAAATAGATTCCAAGAAAGTAGCCGTTGGGGGCGGTTGGCGGTCGACCGGGCCGGTCGACCGGCAGTCTATATGGCAAAAGAGCCGTTGGACTCGGTCGACCAGTCCGGTCGACCGCTGGGTAAACAGAAAGGATTATTTGATCTGTCGGTCACTGGCCCGGTCGACCGACAAAACCCGAGAGCAAGGGTCTGTCAGTCGGTCGACCGGCCCGGTCGACCGGCAGACGTGCACAGACGTGCACGCCAATGCCACAAGGCCCGGTCGACCGATATGGCCTGAAATAGATCCGGTCGACCGCCCGGTCGATCGTTAGCCCTGAAACAGATTTATTTTGGAAATATTTTTGAACTTTGAAGAATTTTTGAAATATTTTTAAATGGTTTGAAGTTTAAGTACCATGCTATAGGGGATGAGATACATGTTTTAAACTAGATGTAAAAATATGAAATATTTTGAGACATGTATATCAATCAAGACATGCACCTAATCCAACTAACCAAAACAAAACTTGTATTTTGAAAAGTGAAAGTGTGTGTGTGTTTTCTTGAGCCAACTTATCATAACCTTACTCTTTAACATACTAATTCTTACAATGGTTCTAGGTGACTACAAGATCTTTAAATTTGGACTCCTCCATATGCAATGTTGAATAGCTTGAATCCTTGATCCCAAATTGAGTCAACTTGAGTCAAAAATACCTTCCTTTAGGGAAGAAAACATCTTGAATCCTTAGACCCTTAAACACTAAAATATGATTAGTACAAATAACTATATATGTTTTGTAATCATCAAAACTCCAAAACCGGGTGATTGTTACCTTGGGCCAACAATAAACTCATTTTAATGAACTCTATTCATGAAACATAAAGATATATACTTTGAAGCTCAAAAATCAAGACGGTATTTTTCAAAATCAAAACTATTAATGAAAACATATATAAATTTTGTGTGTGTGTGTATGTATGAGCTTAAGCAATCCACTATAATCTTTCCTTTATATTTTATCTAAAAAATAAATCTTGACACTTACAAACATGACACAAGTCTCCTGAAAATCTTCTTCTCCTTCTTGTCTTGGTCTAAACCTTGATCCAATGAGCTAGACTCCTCTTAAGTACTTGATGCGAACTTGATGCGCGAGCTCTTGAATCAACACGTGCTAGCTTCAAAAACTTGACTTCGAATCCTTTGTTAAAGCTAAACACCTACTAAGATCTTGATCAAATATCTGAGACTAAATAAACACAAGATTATTAGTACTATAACTACATGAGTTAATCATCATCAAAACTAGAGTGATGGGCCTTATCTTCCCCTTTTTGATGATGACAAAACTCATGGAGTTATATGTGCATGGATTAAAGTTAGGCTTCATAGAACCTTCCCTTAACTCATGCGTAGCAATAAACAATAAAGATATTCAATAAAGTGCATAAAACTAAACAAACATATATGCATAAACAAAGATATAAACATGCATATATAAACTCTCAAAATTCTTCTCCCCCTTTTTGTCAATTCATTAACAAAGGAGTGAGGACAATCAAACAATAAAGATATATGCAATATACATTCATGAAAAGGAGAGACGTAAAGTTAGCTCCCCCTGCATACATGCATTACATGAGAAGGGATGACTAGACCCTAACCGACATAAAGCATAATATCCAATATATAAGCGGGGATGTTAAGTTCCCCTTACACACGTGTATTACGTAAAGAAGAGAGGTCAAGCTCCTCAATGAGAGATACACTCAACATGAATCTATATATAAAAGAGATGTTAAGCTCCCCTTACATATAGACAATACATATCAATAAATTTGAAAATTTTTGAAATCATTTTAAAACAAGTTTTTTAAATTCCTTGAAGTCAACAAAACAATTTTTGATACCAATGAAATCAAATAGTAGTTGACAAAAACAAATGTTGGTACTACTTGAAAAAAAAAATTTAAGATACCAATAATAGATTTTTGATACCAATTGAAGGTGAAGCATGAAGTTATTTTGATATCAAATAAATATCAATTGAAATACAAATTGAAATCAATGTATAAGCTTGTATAGATACCAATCAATATTTGGAATAAACTCAATCTTACCATAAACATAATTTGTGCTTTAAAAATGTAAATATTTTATTAAAATAAGCACAATCAAAACATATATATATGTATGCATGAGACTGTAAATACCAATTGAAATTGATATTAATTGAAATGTGAATCATACATATATAAGAAAACAAATATGAGTATACAAATATAAAATTCTTTAAAGAACAAGTGTATTACTCATACCTACCACCCTTTCATGCACATGGTAAAAGATATTCAATAAGGGATACAAGGCATTATTGCCCAATCATCCGCCCTTAAAGAGTAGAAGTTTTCAAAAATAAGATTTGAAAATGGTTGTAAATTGAAAACACTAACTAGTGAAGAATAAATAACTAATTAAAGTAATTTTTTTTAAAAACTAGTTAAAGATCTTTCAAAAATGAAACCAAAACATATATATCATAAACATTTCTAAGTACACAAAATTATCACTTAAGACTTATAAAACTCAAAAATGTGCTCATAAAACAAGTATATGAGTAAACAAAAATAATGTGAGTGCACAAGAATCATGTGAATAGCATATTCATGAAATAATCAATAAGGCTCAAAATAAACATGAAATTCTTTTATCAAAAACATGAAAATCATGAAATTTATTTTCATTAAAACAAACTTCAAGGTATATGTATGTTCTATCTAAACTAAAAATATACAAACATATCCCAAACACAAACGAGTGCATAATAGAATTTGCATGAAGGCAAATGACTCAATGGTATACATGTATATTCATAAGTTTTAGACAAAAATACTTATACATGAAGCAAAATATGTACAAAAATAGGGGAAATAAGTATAAATTAAAGAATCATCAAAACTAGGTTATACATGTACATGTAATGAGTACAAATGAGCAATGAGGCATAAACATATAATAATCAAGTGTAACTCACTAATTGTACAAGTGTAAACACAAATTTAAATAAAAATTACATCTAAACAAGTATTCACCACATGAAGTACAAAACATGATCATTACACAATTAGCATTGAAACTAAAAACATGCTAAAAATATTTATATGAAAGCATGTAAATAAAAATAAGAGTTAGAGATAGTTACCAAACCACATGAACTATTCTCTATATCTCCAAATCATGGTGGTCCTCCCACCAAACATCCTTGAAGGTGATGCATCCAATGTATTATCCATCAAGCTCGACCACATCCACCATCAAGGCACCATACCTCTCACGTCATGTGAGAGTCCACACCTGCATCAAACACAAGAGGTGGGGATTTTGGTACCCATTTCTTTTGGGTCCACGAGGGTTAGCATCATAAGGAACCCAAATATTTTTATTTGCAAAATTTATGTAATTTATCTTATCAAAATAAAATTTTCCTAAATGGCCTTTGCGGCCGCAATGTGTACATTTGTACACTCTAGCATGCATATGAGTGGAGTGAATGCGAGCATAGTGTGCATATGTATGCCGTGGGTTATATGCATGAACATATGGAGCTTGTTTCTTTTGAAATAAGGTTTCTAATCTAGAATAATTAAATGCACAATTACTCAAAGTTGAGCTCAAACAATTAATTCTATTTTTCAAGACTTGAAGCTCATTTTTATCAATAGTAGCATGAAAAGCATGGTAAGAATCATTATGAGAATCAACAATCTTTATCTTTTTAGAAATATTTTTCTTTTCTTTTGAAACAAATTTTCTTTTTAAAGAGTTGTTTTCATCCAAAGCAATCTCTTTTCTTTTTCCACCAAAGTGATTTTATTTTTCAAAGATTTATTTTCTTCACAAATATCATTTAATTTCCAATCCAAGGAAATATTCTCATTTTTCAAAAATTCATTTTCTTTTGAAATGCATTCAAATTTATTTTGAAAAGAATCTTTTTCTTTTAAAATGAAATCATATTTATTTTTCAATCTTTTATTATCCTTTTTAAGCAAATCATATTTTTCAAGAAGTTGTTTACAAAATAAAGCAAGCTCATCTATGACATGTCAATATTCTCATCAAGCTCGGATTCAGAATTTACCTCAAAGGGTCATTCCCTTGGACCATGTAGCATATGTTGGAAGCATCACTTCCATCATCCGAGTCACTCCCCACATAGTATTACTTTTGTTCACCAAGGGAGATAAGAGTGTTCTATACTACAAAAGCCGAATCAAAGTTAGCAACCCTACATGAAGGGCTTTTACATTAGCCTCAAAGTTTTTGCTATTTAAACAATATGAATCTATAATAGTGACAAAATAAACATGAATACCTAGGGCTTTGAGGTATATTGACATCTTAACTTTCCAAATTTGGATGTTAAGAATATCAAACATGGGAGGTGTCATGAAATCCATGTGTATGTAAACAAATATTGTGATTAGCTAAAATGAGGATCTTTAACTCTAGGTTGTTAGACCCAAATCAAGAGCACCAAGCTCTGATACCAATTGAAAATACACGTAGAGGGGGGATGGATAGGTGTACTAGCTAATCTAATGCTAATGATGCAGAATTAAAAACTATTTATGTAAATTAAAGCTATTAAGCTAAACATACAAGGTATAACGCAAGAGTGTAGCCGAATTCTCGGTGAAAGGCTCTGGACTATCTCCTCAAGATTCCTCTAGAATAAGAGTTGAGGTACAATTATGGCTCTCTTAGTTGAATACAAATGTGAGCAAGCAATCCCAAGCATATATTCAATTAAGCATATAATATATCAAGCATATAAGAGATTTGAGCAATAAACATAAGCAAAATATAATCACAAGTGAGTGAGAGAGTAATCGCAAATACGGGAGATTTGTTTCGGGGTTCGAGCACCCTTGCTCTACATCCTCGCCTTCAACACTATGAAGGATTTCCACTAAAAACGATCCCACTAGATCACTCAGTTTCGCAACACCTACAACGAGTTCACACTAGAACTACTTGGACTCACTAGTCCCTCTCTTGTTCCATGCAAGAACAACACACGCAAGCACACTAGCTTGCCAAGGCCGCACCTCTACACCAAGCTTCCACTAGAACTCGAAACAACACGAACCCGCAAGTTCGCCTCCTCAAATACAAGAATGAATACTTGGTGATCTCTATACTTGGATCACCTAAAAACACTCTTACAAGAAAGATCTCTAGAGGATTGATATAGCAATGGATAGCTTATGTGTGAGAAAAACTAGATAGAGCAGTGGAGGAAAATTTCAAGAAATTTCTTTTGAAAACACTCTTGAAAAACGCTCCTTTTGATATGGAAGTTTTAGCTCTAAAATAAGTAGAGAAAATCTCTAAAATAGATGAGAAAAAACTTGCTTGAAAACCCACACAAAATCTTGTGTAAAATAGCCCAAAACAGTCCTAATTTATAGGCTTAAAAAATATAGCCGTTGGAGCCAACTCAGCAAGAAATCCTGCTATCGGTCGAACGGCCGGTCGACCGGCCAACAGTCAGATTTTTAACCGTTCCAACCTGTCGGTCGACTGCCCGGTCGACCGAGCACTGGGCTTAATCTGCCGGTCGACTGGGGCCAGATCCAGAGAGCACAGCTCTCTGGACGGTCGATTGCACGGTCGATCGGCCCTGACTGTGCACATTCTATGCACATCGGTCGACTACCCTGTCGACCGACTGCCCTGTCGACCGACTCCTGGCGCGGTCGATAGGTCAGTCGACCGCCAGACAGCCTGGTCAGCAAACTTTTGGGATTAAAAACTTGGTTAAATAAATCCTTATAAATTCCTATAAATTCACATAAAATCTACAAAAATAAATTCTTTGAAATACTTTGAAATACAAATATGTGTGATCAAAAATCAACACATATTACAAACGTTTGGAACCATTTTTTGATATAGAAATTTTGCTTTAAATAAAAATCCGTATTTTTCAAAACCAATATTCAATTTGAAAAACAATTTTTCCAAAACTTTTCCAAATACAAAAATAAGATATTTTAAATACTTTTGAAGCTTGGTGTGTATGGATATGATCCAATAAACATATGAGATGAAATATTTATATTTTTTACAATAAGCTCTAAAATAAGTTTTGATAAATATAAAACTTAAACACATGATATAGAAACATCAAATAAGTTTTCTAAACATTTGAATTCACAATATGTATGGATGAAATTCAAAACACATATAAACCATATAAACTCATTTTGATGAATTCTATTCATGAAATATAAAGATATATACTTTGAAACTTAAAACTAAAACAGTATTTTTGAAAATTAAAACTGTTTAATGAAAACACATATAAATTTTGTGTATGTGTGTATATGAGCTTAAGCAATGCACAACTAAACTATTCTTTACATTTTATCTAGAAAACAAATCTTGACACTTACAAACATGACAAAAATCTTCTTCTCTTTCTTGTCTTGGTCCAAACCTTGATCCAATGAGCTAGACTCCTCTTGAATACTTGATGCGATCTTGATGCGCGAGCTCTTGAATCAACACATGTTAGCTTCAAAAACTTGACTTCGAATCCTTTGTTGAAGCTAAATACCTACTAAGATCTTAATTAAATATCTGAGACTAAATAAATACATGATCATTAACAACATTAAGAATGAATTATCTTATCCTAGAACTCCACAACATAATAGAGTCATTGAACAGAAGAATCGTACTCTTCAAGAGATGGTTAGGATAATGATTAATGAATACGGACTCTCTCAAAACCTATGAGCTTAGGCCGTAAACACTTCATGTTACATTAGGAATCGAATTTTTTTTTACAAGTAATAAAACTCCTTTTGAGATTGACTATTTAAAAAAAAATCAGATGTTTCCTATTTTAAAGTTTTTGGTTGCAAAGTTTTTGTTTTGAACACTAAAGATAACTTAGAAAAATTTGATACAAAGTCTTTTGAAACTATATTTTTTGGGTATTCAAATACTAGTAAGGCTTATAGGGTCTTTAATAAGTCAACTTTGACTATTGAAGAGTCTATGCATGTGAAGTTTGAAGAATCTAATTCTCTTGTGAAGAATGCTGTAGAGATTGATTCTTTAGGTGGAGATTTTGAAAATAATTTCATGAAAGACTCGATGCCTCAAGAGGAGGATGACAAAAAAAAAGGATGACACAAATGGCGAATAGAAGTAGAACCAACTCAATAACTTTCAAAGGATTGGAGATTTACTACAAATCATCCCAAGGACCTCATCATAGGTGACTTATCCAAAGGAGTAACTACTCGCTCCAAACTTCATGATATACGTGGCCATTTTGCATTCATATCCCATATTGAGCCCAAGAATATTCTCGAAGCCGAGTGAGACTCATATTGGTTGTTTGCCATGCAAGAAGAGCTTCATCAATTGAGCGCAACCAAGGTTTGGCATCTAGTTCCTAGACCCCATGATAGACCAACTATTGGTACTAAATAGGTCTTTAGGAATAACTTGGATGAGTTCGGAAAAGCAATTAGGAATAAAGCTAGGTTAGTGGCCTAAGGTTACGCCCAAATTGAAGGAATTGATTTTGAGGAAACCTTTGCACCCGTAGCGCGGTTTGAAGTTATATGGATGACACTTACTTTTGTTTCATTCAAAGATTTTAAACTATTTCAGATAGATATTAAAAGTACATTTTTGAATGGTTTCATTGAGGAGGAGGTGTATATTGAAACCCCCCCCCGGGTTTGTTGATCCTATACATCTGAATTTTCTTTTTAAACTTAAAAAGGCTTTATATAGTTTGAAACAAGCTCCAAGAGCTTGGTATGAAAGATTGAGTATTTTTCTTGTTTTAAATGATTTTGTTAAAGGCAAAGTTGATACTATCTTATTTACAAAGCATATAAATAATGATTTCTTAATAGTGTGAATATATGTTGATGATATCATTTTTGGATCTACCAATGAAAAGCTTTGTAAGGATTTTGAATCATGCATGAAGAAAGAGTTTGAAATGAGTATGATGGGGGAGCTCAACTATTTGCTTGGACTCCAAATCAAGCAAAAGGGTGATGGAATCTTCATCAATCAAGCTAAATATGCAAGAGAACTCATCAAAAAATTTAGGCTTGAAGATGTAAAGATATGCAAGACTCGCATGGCTATCAGAACGAAGCTTAACCAAGATGAAAAAGGTAAAAACGTTGACATTAAACTCTATCATAGCTGATTGGTCGTTTGCTTTAATTGATGACTAGTAGGCCGGATTTCATGTTTAGTGTGTATCTATGTGCTAGATTTTAATCTTTTCCTAAAGAATCTAAATTCATTATCGTAAAACGCATCATTAGATATCTAAAGGGCACTATTAGAATGAGCTTGTCGTATTCGAAGATCGGACAATTTTCTATGACCAGTTATTCGGATGCCTACTATGCGGTTGTAGAGTGGATAGGAAGAGCACTAGTGGAACTTGTCAACTTCTAGAAAATTGCCTCATTTCGTGGACTTCTAAGAAATAAAATTCTATAGCCCTCTCAACCGAGGCGGAGTAAGTTGTGGCTGGGGTTTGTTGTGTACAAATCCTTTAGACGAAACATACTCTCCTTGATTATGACTAACATTTTGACCATATTAAAATATTTTGTGATAATACTAGTACCATTCATATGACCAATAATGCAAATCAATATAGCAAAATCAAGCATATAGAGATTAGATATCACTTTCTTCGAGATCATTATGAGAAAGGAGATATTGAGATTGACTATGTTTCTACCGAATTTTAGTTAGCAGATTTTTTTTTTTTTTTACTAAACTTGATTTTATAAATTTTTTTATTTGTGGTGAATTGAATGTTTGCATTATGGAACTATAAGTTTTTCAATTTTTTTGTATTTATGCTTGATTTTTTTTTTGTTTACTTTAAATTGTTGTGATTTTGCACATTTAAAATAAAATTGGCATCAACAATGATATAATTTCAATTCATTCTATTGGTATCTATTAGTTTTAATTGGATTTTGAGTCCCTTTTTGATATATGACAAAAATGGGGAGAAGATTTATGAGTTATTTTGTAATTGAAGAGATTTATGAGTTAAAAATTTATAACTTAGCAACCCCTTATTATTAGCTACTACTTGCTACTACCTCTATTTCATATTTGTATGCCTTGCTTTGTTGCATACCTATTTGGTGGTTGGAGGCATGGATGGAGGTTGGAATGCTTATGCATGATTTTTCATATTTTATATCTATTCCTATATGCATATGATGACTTGTTTTGAAATTGTCACATTCTTTAGTCATAAATGATTGAACTTGATAGATAAGCATAATTTTAAGGGGAGCTTTCCAAGCTCTCTACACTTGTTTATTCTCAATAACTCATGTGTTTTGTCATTATCAAAAAAAGTGGAAGATTGTTGGCCCAAGAGTACACTCTCCAGTTTTGTTTTGATGATTAGAAACCATATGACATTATTCGGTACTAATCAAGTTTGTGTGTTTCTAAGTATTTCAGGTTTTAACAACACTGTTGGTGCATTTTTCCTCAAAAGAAAATTATTCTAGTCTCAAGATCACTCAAGAGAAGGTTCGAGTTTAGACGATTAAGATTCACATTTTGAAAAAACCCTCTTGAGGATTGCTTGAAGACATAGAGTACAATTGTAAGATAATAAAATATTTAAAGTATAGTACGTAGAATTGATGCTTAAGAAGTCATATACACAAAATATAAGTTTTTAAAATACGAGTTTGATATCTAATTTTTTTGGTATTTTACAAGGTTTGGTTTTTGATACATGTCCCATGTTTTTCCAAATTTAACTATGCTATTTCTATCGTGTATCCCGTAGCCTGTGTATTACCAAAATATTTTTTTAACTATTATAAATTATTTAAAAATAAGTTTAAATTTAAATTTTATATATATATATATATATATATATATATATATGTTTTTAGGCTAGGTCGGCCCATCGAGCGGTCGACCGGACCTCGGAGCCATATATGGCCTTAGCCTGTGCATACCGTGCATGTTTGTCAGCGACCGACCGGTCGATCGACAAACCTAGTGATCGGCCGACTGGCGCTAGTTTGGTCTCGGTTGAGACCGGTCGATCGGGCGGTCGACTGACGTCAACGGATAGTTCAAATAATTTGAACTATCGGTTGACCGGCCGGTTGATTAAAGTTCTGTCAAAGCTACAGTAATGGCTAGTTTTTTAAAATTTGGTTTTTAACTTTTTTCAATGAGTATATTTGCTCTTTTTGGGTCTAATCTCTTCCCTAATGACCTGATAGATTCTTCTAACAGTATTTTATCATTTGCCTATATATGTGGTTCATTTGTAGATAACTACTAGCAATTTATTTGAGAAATATTGAAAAATAAAGTTTATTCAAAAGAAGAGACTTCAAGTTTTCTTGCTTCAATTGCTCACATTTCAAAACTAATTTCTGCAAGTTTTTAGCTTTTAAATTGATTCATTTCAACTAAATTTTCTCTTTCACAAACTTCTTGAGCTCTATCTCACATCAAATATTATAGGAAGTTGTAAAAGAGATTGTTTGTGAATTTAGTGGTCACCCAGAGCTTGTAAACCTTATTGGTTTTGTGCTACTTTTTGTATAGAGAATTGAGAGTTAGAGTTGTGTACTCCGGTCTTGTGTAGGCCATTGTAGTTCCTTTGTGGAGGTTCCTTTATGGAAAGATTCTTAGTAGATAGTGGAAATCCTTCACGCAGTGAAGGCGGGGATATAGAGCTTGGTGCTCAAACCTCGAAAGAAAATATTTGTATTTGCAATTGCTTTGTCTTTTGCTTTACTCTACTTGCACTGCTTACACTTGTGTTTTACATTCATTTTCAATTGCTATTCATTTCTAATATCATATTTACTTGTCGGTTTTCATTCTCTTAATCAAGAAGGCAATTGAGCACCTCAACTCATTGTCTAGAGGAATATAGAGGAGAATTTCTAGAGCCTTTCATAGAGAATCCGGCTTTACTTCTTGATTTGAGTTGACCGTTAGCATTATTCATTTTATAAATTGTTGCATTTTCGCATTATTGATTATTAGGTTAGCACTATACCTATTCATCCCCCCTCTAGTTGTACTTTCACCTATTACAACCCAATCCACTAATCCACTAAAAAATCATTACAAATGATTCATTGGGTAACTGATGGTCTGCACAGTCAAAATCCGTTGAAACAATTAAGAGCGTTGTATTATTAGGAAAAAGTGTTTGTACAAGTGTTGACTATTTTAGATCTAATCTTTTGACACAATTCAAACCCAATTCTATAACACAAATGTACATAATCAGGATAGCTTGGGCATTATACGCATCCCACTGAACTCACATATTAGTTGTTTTTTCAGCCTTTAGGCCGGGGCATCCTTGTGTAGGAAAAAAGAACAAAAAGTGCTCCAAATAAAGAATGGTAAATTACAAATAAAGAAGGGTAAATTACAGAAAGACTCCTTGTACTATCACTAATACCCCATAAACTAGGTTATTAGTAAGTAGACCCCTTGAGTTAATGGTGTTAATTTTTTTCCAGTTTTCCTCCTTTTTTCCGATCTTTCTTCTCATTTTCTTTCCTCTTTCACTCCTCTATCACATGTTTCTTCACACCCCATCTCTTAAATCAAATATAGATCTTTTTCTCCTCCTCCTACTCTTCTCTCCCCGCTATACTCTCTCTCCCTCTTCATCTTCCTCTTCTCTTTTTCACTCCTCCCTCACGTCTCTTTTTATAACTTACCCTTCAAATACTCAATTTCCTTAAAATCAAACTCTCTCCCCCTTTAGAATTTTGACCTAAACCTAAAACTAATACCCTTCTACTTATCTTCTGCAGAATCCAACTCCAAGCCCAAAATGTTTGCTTTCTCTCCAAACCTAAATCTTTTTTTCTGTCCAAACCCAAGCCTAAACCTTTGTCTAAATACAAACCAAAACCCTCTCCAAGTTTTGACTCTTGCAACTTGAGCAGTTACTACTACCAATTTTGTTACCTGTTGTAGGGGTGAGAGAGAGAGGGAAAGGGCAGACTAGATTGGAGGATGGAGGGAAGGAGGAAGTGATAGATTGAGAGATATAAAAAAAAAGTAGTGAGAAATTGAGGGGGGGGGGGGGGGGGGGGGGGGGGTGGGGGGCGGTAGCAAAACAGAGAAACAAGGGGATGGGGGATGGGTAAAATTGAAAATATATAATAATCTTGACCCTAACTGTTAAGTAAAAAGATATTTTTGCCAATATTATAGTTAAAGAGTTATTAGTATTACATGATCAATAGTACAAAGGGTGTTTCTTTAATTTACCCAAACGAAAATGATTTAAGTATTCATCTCGTCAATTTTATACCTCATAAAATATCTATTTCATGATGCGTCCTTCATCAAGCCCATATCTAGCCACATATCTTTTAGGTCAAGAAATTTAGTACATGGGCATTTCACAAGAGTTTTGACAAATTATGTAACAAAATATATACCTACAAGATTGATTTCATTAATTTGGAGAACACATTTGTGAATCTTAAAACAACTTTTGAGAAAATCGTACAGAAAAATGTAAACTGATATGCTAAGTTGTTTGTGATTCCTCAAATCCTTCTTACCATGCTAAATGTTTTTGTTTAATACTTGATAAGATCCATACTACTCCAACGAGCTTAGAATACTATCTACATCACTAAAATCAAACTCATAAGAATCTAGAAGCCCCGTAGGGCTCAATGGAAGATCTTTGATCGTGGGAGCACTGCTCATGTCCTCTCCCCCCTCGCCATTGTTAACTCTGGCAATGTCGAATTAATGGCCAACGAAGAGTAGATCTCATTGTGCAAGCAGAACATTTCTCCACTGGATTCCTTATTGATGGGGCTAGGGGAGAGAATTCCCTCTTTCTCGGTCATATTCTCGAAAGTAGAGTGCGATTTCTTGGACTCGAAAATGAAGAAGCTAGAGGGCATGGGAGGAGAAGCGAAAATAACTTGCTCAGCATCGTCTGACATAGAAGTGTTGCATGTGTGTTTGTTGGTGTAGACGACCCTGTACATGAGCGAGTCACCGCATTCCTCTTGTTGCACTATTTTGGTAGCGAGGCACCCTTGAACGGCGTTATGAGTGCATCGGTAGTAACTTCTGCATATCCGTAAATTGTAACATCAGATATTGCAAATACTTGTGTTAAATCAGTTGAAGAAATTCTTTAACAGCTTGAAAGAATGCTGGATATCTAGCACTAACATATTAGAGAAATTTTTACTTTTAATCTACCTTCTTTCTCTCCTCCACGTCACAAATCGTATCAAGAATTAACCATAGGTTCTCCTAAAATAAACGGAACTAAATCATAGGATATTATATATGTTACTTGTACAGTTGTTTTTACATAGTAAAGGGAATCAGGCCTCGTTTGGCAACACAGTTTTTGAAACCGGAGTTATGTTTAAGTTAAAATGAAATTGGGACCAAACAAATAATAGTTTCTCAAATTGGGATTATGTTAAGTTAAAATGAAAAATCTACTTGAAGTGGAGTTTCAATAATCAAAGTTTTACATGGTTTGGGGGCCTCCAATCCCCTGTTTCACTATCTCCATTTTGAGTCCCAAAAAGATCAGTTTCAGTAACCCTATTCCGGGCCTCAAACTCTCCAAATCTCAATTTAGGAAACTTAACCTTGTTGCAAAACGAGACCTTATCAGTTTTGAAGATAATTTTGATTTTATCAAATTAAAATGGTAAGAAAATTGATGCATTTGGAGAAGATGACAGTGACTTAAAAGAAAATTAAGGAAGCTTTTAATTGTGAAAAAATCCTAACCAAGTGGAGCCTTTTTCAAAGCCTTTTATTCAAAGAGTGTAATTTAATTTTCTTTCAATTTGACTTTATTATTAAGTATTAACCTACAATCTAACTCAACTATTTGTAGAATTTTACCAAACAAAAAAAATATAAAAAAACCAAGTTGGCTGATCAGGTAAATTCCAAATTTCACCACAAGGATCCTATTATTGGTTGCTTGTCTTAACTACTAGTTCTAATGTTTCAACTAAGTTTTAACACAGAGACAAAATATCAGTCTTCGTAACATTTTAATAAGAGACCAGGTCCCTCACTTTTTTATATTTCGTGTCCTCATGTATCAGAGAGTACAGTTATTAAATTCCTTCACCAACAAGTTGATACTATTATGTTTTATTATGTTATCATAAATATAATGTAATAATATAATTATTATTGTGCTATGTATTGGATAAAGTCGTATGCTTTGTAGAGAATTTAGATGTCAGGTCTGAGTCTAATTATTTGATGTTTAATTATAGCTTGTTATCAAGTGCTCCTTTCTTTTTATAAATATTTGTGTTTGTTTAAACTGATCCCATGGGTCCTTTTTACCCTCTTTTAATTTAATGAAGAAGTTTATTTCGTAATATTAGTTTATATGAATTAAATTGTAATCTTTTTTTATCACAAGTCACATTTAGATCATATGTGCTACATTTTGGGAAATTCTCTTTATTGTCTATTAAACTTTATATCTTCCAGCGAGTAATTTACATCACCGGCTGCTCATTGTAAAATGTGTAATTCTTTCATTCGTAAAATTAGATTAAAACGCCATTTATGTCTGATACAAAAAACTTGGGAGAAGCTTTTATTTAACTAGCTTCGAGATTGAAGAAAAATTCAAAAGAATATTTCAAAACAATGCTCAAAAATCATTTGCCTCATCCTCTTTCTGGCCTTTTCAGGCCGCTGAATCACACATACACTAAGATCACTACAAGATGATCATCTTGTGGAGATTGATGAAGACAATGAAGAAAACTAGATAAGATCAATGACTCAACTAAGGATGACACAATCTCTATGGCATATAATTTTGATTAATGAGAATTAAATAACGCTTTATGTAGTACAGTTGATACACTAAAAATTAAAAATCCTATCCTTCGCTAACTTAATAATCAAAAGAACAAAGAGCTCTAGCTAACTTGGATACCTGACTTCTGCTTATTGATCTTCTGCCCATATTTCTCCATTGATGACCATCAAAATAAGGTGCCGGTGTAACTACTGTCCATGAATTCATATTCACAGGCTTCCTGTTGGCGAACAAAATATATAGGAATTATGTAATCAGATTCAACTGTTGTGTGTCCAATGCCCAAGGTACATATAGACATACAATTAGTATTATAGTCTTAATTCTATTTAAGTACCTTCTTTTCTGATCTCTCTCATTCTGAGTATTTGCGGATGCAGCAAGCCACCTCCTCTTCTTGCAAGAGACCTCTTCTTTCTGAGTTCCCGAACAATTCAAGATGGTTTTGGCATTGGTCTCTCTTGATTTCAAAATAGAAAGTGCAGCTGTAAGTGTTTGAATCACACCTTTGGAGAGATCAATGGCTTTAGGGTATGGCTGGAGGTGAGACTGCAGGACGGTCATGAGTTCTTCACCTCTCCTGATCTCTCTGATTGCAGTTCTCATTGCAGCTTGAGAAGCCATTTCTATTAGATATATCTGTAGTTCTCCTTTCTCTTTGCTTGGGGATAACTCACTAGTTATCTTCCCTTTTTATACAAGTGAATGGTTTGGTGGTTGGTTTGAGAATTAAAAGATAATGACGAGGATATGGGAAGAAACTTGGAAGCTACAGTGTATGTTTATTATTTGCCTAGTGAAATGAACACCCTGGCAAGTGATATACTATTGCAAGGGACTTCATTCTGTCTCTTTCAAGTGACATCAGCTTTGGGAGTCAACTTGAGAAATGGTCAGATCTCAGCTATGTCCATGCCGTGTAGGGCCATTGATCAGATGCAAATCTAGTTGTAGCATTAAGGTCTAGTTTTGCAAGTAAAATCATTATGGGAAATTTTACTCACACTCGTCCTCTTTAGTATCTGTGGAAGGCGGCGTGGATGATAAGATTGCATCTACGTGAAGCATTCCCAGACTGGCGGATCTTTATTTGCTTCAGCATTAGGAGCTTGGTTGGCGAGTCCGTACAAATAAAATAGGATTATCTGTATTTTTTTTCAAAAAAGAAAACATAAATATATGATGGATCTTCTATTACACTTATTAGATATAATCAAGTATGTATTTGGATGGAGATAATTGAAAAAGTTTGTAATAAAAGTGGTAACTTTTTGAAATAAAAGTATTATTTGGATCTTACCTGGTGATTGCATTGTTTGGAATTGGATGTCTGATCTGAGGGTTTTTTTTTTGACTCTGAGATGTCTGGAACTGGCTTGGGTTGTAGTATCCGAGTGAGTGATTGTCCTACTGTGATACCTGCAAGTTTTGTCTTGAGTGGGGGAAATCCCAACTATGAATTTGAACCTCCGAGAGGGGAATTCCTTGTAGCGGAGTTGGTCCTCCGAGAGGGAAAATCCCTACAGCGTAGTTGAATTTGCATTTCTTTTGTAAGGGAAATCCCATTAGCGGAGCTACAAAGCCGAGGCTCTGGGAGGGAAAATCCCTGCAACCGAGTCCGGTCTCCTAGTGGGAAAAATCTCACAATGAGTGTTTTGGTGGGACATAGTGGAGGCTATGTTATTGCCTCTGATTGGGGAAATCCCGTCTCAGTTTGGAAGTTGTTAGGATGTACATGAAAGCATGCAATAAGGCATTTAAAAAGCGTTAGATACAATGCGAGTAGAACTAGTTGTACAAGCTTAGTGTACGGATCCATGAGATTAGTACGTCGACAGGATAATCCAAACAAGTAAACCCTCGTAGATATGCCATATATCTCATGTCACTATTGTCCAAGTATATACAACCCGAGTTATCCCCACACAGATCAAGCATATTCCAACTTTGAAATCATATTTGAGGTCCTTATTGTTGGGAAGGCATGCCTATAGCTTCTCATCTTCGGAAGAATAAATGGAGTTATGACCATGCGAAACCGATACGTCGAGGGATAATCCAAATAAGAAAACCCTAATAGATATGCCTAGTCTGTGTATAGCCATAGTCTGGTTGTACTTGCAAAATTTGGTTTGAAATGAGGGTATAGCCCACCGATAGGTTGAATATGTTTGTCCCGGATAGGGGCCTCTACCTGATCGTTGATCTGATACCTCCAACGTGGGAGCAAGCCCATCACCGAGTTGTCTTATCATGTGAGGTATATCCCATCAATAGAGTTGTTTCCCGAGTGGGGGCACATGCTATCATCAAAATATGGAAGCAATCCGATAGAGGAAAACTACCAGGGCTTCGTCCGCTTGTCAGTTTAGATGAGGAGAGCCATAATCTAGTATCTGTATTCGAGTTTAGACAGATTCCTTCAGCGGATCAACAGACGAGAGCTCTAAAAGAGGGAAATCCCTCTGCAGAGTCGGAGATTCCGAGTGGGAGCACATCCCACAATGGAGGTTCCTGCTCCCGTAAGACAACTAAGAAAGGCCCATATGCATATCCACATTGACACTTCCGAGTGGGGGCACGTACCATCAAGGAGTGTACAGACACGATTCTCCGAGTGGGGCACATCCCAGCAGTAGAGGAGTTGCATTTCTGCCTCCGAGTGAGCTAAATCCCATCATCGAGTGTATGGACGGACGGATATCGAAACCGCCTCTGAGTGGAGGATACTTCATCAACGGGGGGGGGGGGGGGGGGGGGGGGGTAGGTGTTATTTCTGGCCGCCTTCAAGTGGTGGCACACCCAAATCAGGTCATTTGGCTATGTGTACATCAGGACCGCTTAGAGTGAGGGATATCCCATCAACGGAGAGTTTTCTTGGCCGCCTTTGAGTGGGCACATCCCATCATCGGAGCGCATGGCTCGATGGATGTAGTGCAAAAAGTTGAGCATTAAATAGTATTTATTCTCATAAATGCAAAACATAAGGATATGATTGGATGGATGTACATTGTACATGAAATTCGGAAAGTCAGTCGATCATTGTATTGGGTGATCAAATTTTGCTCCCATGGAGGCTATGTGCTAGGCTATTTTGGATGGTGTTCTGTTCTTTAGAGAAGGAGGCGGTGCCCTCGACACGCGATTGATTGCTGGTGGTTTGGATATCATGCCCCAGTGGTTGCTTCGCCTTGCTTTTGAAGATATATCGTCAATGATTCTCTTGCATGGGACGTCATCGATGCGGAGAGGCTTTTTGAGAAAGGTCGTGAGGGGAGTGATCTTGAGTGTTGGGATTCAGATCTCATAAGAGCACACAAAATGCGATAGAGATTTTCGATGCGATGATCGAGCGGGCAATTTTATAGCGTGGTGAATGAAAGTAACCTAGAGATTCACATAGAGAACAAGCTAAGATACAAGATTTTACGTGAA